>AWOL01S0022245.1:0-88166 GCA_000715115.1 Nicotiana otophora | reverse complement strand
ATATATATAATTTTTTTCTTAAAAGCGTGATTTATGTGTGGGGGAAGATAAAAAGAAAGAAAGAAAGAAAGAAAGAATATAAGCTGAAAAATGGTGGTCGTCGAAATTTCAAAGACTCCATTTTTTCCGGCGCGAAAAATAATTCCGATGATAGCTTTTTATTGTCCAAATCTGATGGTGTTTTGCTTTATATATGTATAAATGTTTCTTGAAAGTGTGTGGGAGGAAGAGAAAAAGAAAGAAAGAAAGAAAGAAAGAATATAGGTGGTCGTCAGAATTTCAAGGACTCCATTTTTTCCGACACGAAATATTTTTTCGGTGACATAATTTTTTGTCCAGATATCGTCGGTGTATGTTGTGTTTAAAGGAACCTCATGTAAAGAAGAGAAAAAAAGAATATTATAGAAAAGGCAAAGAAAAAGAAAAAGAAAAGGTAAGAAAGTGTATTTTTAATTAAAAATAATTGGCTCTTCACTCTCTTTGAGAGAGTGGAATACACACACAGCCACATAAGCATTTAGGGTGGAAATAATTCTACTCTAAATAGTTTAAGGGTATAATAGGACCCCTGTAAAGTAAAAATGTATAGTTGAAAGTGTGATTATAGTTCAACGGTACTTATGCATTTATTGATATTGATTAGTGCAAGAACCATGAGTAAATTAAAGGGAACAGACATAAGTACCACCTTAAATTTGTCTTGAAATCCAAGTTACACATCTTTATTTTGCGGGAGTCCTATTACCACCCTGAACTTAATTTTAGGAATTTGTTATAAATCTACCTCTATTTTTATTTTTTTAACTTTTTTATTACATGTATTGCATAATTTACAAAGTTCTCACTTTTTTTTATTCTCAATGTTATAAATAGAGTAAGTTTTGATTGCTATCAATAAAATTAATGATATTAGAAAACTATTTATTTTCTTATTATTGAACGTCAGTAACTTATATGCTTGAAAACTACTTCTCATTCTTTTGTTGTATCAAAATTAATATTTATTTGTCTATAAGTAAGTCCATAATATAGATTAAAAAATTCAAAAAAAAAAGATAAAAGTTGTAGAGGTAAAATAGGCATTTTACAAAGTTAAGAATGACTACTGTTCAAAGTTGGAGGTTGAGGTTGATTTCTAAAGAAAACTTGGAGGACGTAAATGATTTTCACCTTAGTTAAATTCAACCAAAAAGATGAAAAAATAATTAAGTTTCATATAAATATTGTAATTCATACTCCCTCTATTTCAATTTATGTGAACATATTTTCTTTTTAGTCTGTGTCAAAAAGAATGACCTCTTTCCTTATTTTGAAACAATTTGAAAGTACAAGGAGGGGGGTGAATTGGAACTAATTTAAAAACTCAATCGACTTAGAAGAGAATTAGTCGACTTCAATTTATCAGCAGGTTTGATTGATGATGAAAATAAATTGCAAGGAATTTAAAAGCTCAGAACACAGGAGTTTTATACTGGTTCAATACTGGTGTGGTACTTACATCCAGTTCCCTTGGGTCACAAGGGTTATCTTAGATCTTCAATAGTTGGTTACAGTAGCAGTGATTTTATAGATCATTTTTAACCAACGATTTTCAGTAACAGTGTTTTATAAACTTGACACAACTTTTTTTTTGCTTCCTAACACTTCCTATCTTTTGAAACACTAGTAAACTTAGAAATACAGTATTTGTGCTAAGAACTAGGAAGACATAGAAAACAGTGGTATGTTACGTGATTAAATTCTTGAGTCTGCCAGTGTTCTTATACGAGAGTTTTGAGTAGCCGTTGCAGATTGACCCTTGATTGAGGCACAAAATTTTCTAAGAGTTTTGACCCAAGGGGTACCTCCGAATCCTGCTCAAGAGATGGGATGGATTCATTTACGTCCTTACTTTTCGTATTCATAATCAAGGGAGTGATTTGTGGCTTGACTTGATCGATCAATCTTCAGAATCTCTAGATTCCAAATCAATCCTTGAAGTAGGGATTGTCTTCCTATAGCGATTGCACTTGATCTTGTTTCCTTTTTGATGGCATGAACGTCCTTTGATTTAGTATTGTCCGTGCCGCATTTGATCTTGTTCCCTTTCTGATATCTTTAACAAATTGACTTCCTTTGATTTAGTACTGCCCTCCTAATTTCCTGCAATTAAATAGATATAGTTAGATTTGCACTATTGTCATCATTGAAACTTAGGTATAACAATAGAGTAAACATAGTACACTTCTCTTTTATTGTTCACAAAGCAGTACAGAGCAAAGATATCCCTAGTGGTCAAAGTGCTGAGAGACCCAGTCTTAGGAAGTAGAGTAGCAGCAATCATGTGGGCTAATACACGGTGTTCAAACTTAAGACTTTTAGGACCAATTCAAGAAGGTTTTCAGACAGAAAAGTTTTTGTTTCTTCTAAAGAAACTTCAAAGTCTTCAGGCCAGGAGTTTTGCACAAAAACATCATAACCATGAAACTTAGCAGAAAAGATCTTCTCAAATTGATAGGAATCAAGAATAATTCGAGTTCCTAGAACCATTGACTCCAAATCATCTTTGTCATTAACAAACAGATTTGCATAAAACATCCTCAAAGGTTCTTCATACACAGAATTTCCAACAATATTAAACAGAGGAGAAAGACGTTGAAAATCAAAGATAGAGATCACATCACAGTGCAAACTTTTCATAAGAGAGAGACTTACAGAGCATCCATAAGCCATAGATTTAGACTTATAAGACTCAAACCTCGATTTCTCACTTGGTCCATATAAGTTCAGTTTATCCTCTGGCCCAAAATCTGTGCTTTTCACTTTTCCTTTCTTGCATGCATGCCTTTTGGGGGTTTGCTCCATAGGTCTTTTTTCTGCCTTTTTCTGGATAATAAGGAGATCCTCCGATGAGTCGCTGCTTTCATTATTGGTTTTTAGGAGGTCTGAATTAATGGATGATTCAAGATCGACGGTTTCTTCAACGTTTTGGATTTTTTGAAATCGTCTGCTTCGTCTTGTGGCGGTGGAGGATGAGAGGTTTCTCTTAGACATGGTAGAAAAGTTGGTGAGATGTGATGAAGAGTAATAGAGGAGGGGGTACTTAACTAGGCTTTTGGATGATTGAAGGGTTGCATCGGTTAAAGGAAAGGGCATGTTCAGATTGAAGTGACACTTCTGAGGAGTTGCTTCGGCGACATCAATGGAAGAGTAATAATAGCACTCACGTCAAATTAATACACTCATCAATTAAGCTAGCTAAAAAAGAAAGTAAAATATTTTACAAAGATACAAAATATTTTTTACGTAATAGACGTAATACCAATATTTTTACCTAGTAGACAAAATCTTTCTTCCAAAAGAGGTTTTGTAAAAATATCAGCAAGTTGGGATTCAGTACTTATAAACTCTAACTAAATATCACCTTTTGCAACATGATCACGAATAAAATGATGCTTAATTTCTATATGTTTTGCCCTAGAATGATGCACAGAATATTTTAACAGACATATAGCACTTGTATTATCATAGAAAATAGGAGTAGAAGTGAGAGATAAATCATAATCTAGAAGTTGATGCATGATCCAAAGAACCTGTGTACAATATCTTCCAACGGCTAAATACTCTACTTCAGTGGTTGACAAGGCAACCCAATTTTGTTTCTTGTCATGCCAGGAAATTAGAGCATTTCCCAGTAATTGGCATATGCTGCTAGTACTTTTCCTACCAGTCCTATCACCTGCAAAATCTGCATTTGAAAAACCTTTTAAATCAAAATTATTAAAATGAGCATACCATAATCCTAATTTAGTGGTCCCAATGAGGTATCTAATAATGCATTTAACTATAGTCAAATGAGATTCCTTTGGAGCGGACTAAAATCTTGCACACTTACAAACACTGAACATTATATCTGGTCGACTAGCCATGAGATATAGTAGAGATCCAATCATTTCTCTATACATTATTTCATCTACACTTTTTCCATTCTTGTCCTCTTTAAGCGTAGTTGTTGGACTCATTAGAGTTCCAATACGTTTTGCATTCTCTATTCCAAAATTTTATATGAGTTCCTTGGTGTACTTGATTTGGCTAATAAAAATCTCTTTGGGATATTGCTTAATTTGTAATCCAAGAAAGAAAGTTAGCTCTCCCATCATGCTCATTTCAAATTCTCCTTTCATGGTATGAGAAAATTCTTAACATAATGCAGAGTTAGAGCTCCCAAAAATAATATCGTCTACATAAATTTGAGTAATAAGATAACCTGAATATGAATACTTAATAAATAGAGTTGTGTCGATATTACCTCATTTGAAACCTTGATTTAGAAGAAAAGAGCTTAGTCTTTCATACTAGGATCGAGGGGCTTGCTTGAGTCCGTATAAAGCTTTTGACAGCTTGAATACATGATTTGGGAAGTTGTTGCTTATAAATCCAGGAGGTTGTTTCATGTATACTTCTTCATAGATATATCCATTTAGGAAGGCGCTTTTTACATCCATTTGAAATAGCCTGAATCATTTATGAGCAGCAAAAGCAAGTAGTATTCGAATGGATTATAATCTTGCTATAGGAGAAAATGTTTCATCGTAATCGGTTCCTTCTTGCTGAGAGTAACCTTGGGTGACTAACCTTGCGTTGTAACGAACTACTTGACCAGATTCTTTCAGCTTATTTCTGAAAACCCATTTAGTTCTTACGATCGAAGCATTTGATGGTTTTGGAACCAAGTCCCATACTTTATTTCTTTTAAATTGATCAAGTTTATCTTTCATGGCTTTGATCCAGTATTCATCTTTGAGGGATTTATCAACCTTTTTTGGCCCAAGTTGTGATATTAAGGCCATGTGAGAGTTGAGCTTTTAAGATCTTCTGGTAGTGATACTTTCTTGTGGATTTCCAATGATGAACTTGTGGGGATATCTAGGTTCACTTTTCCATTCATTTGGAACACATTGGCTCCTTTTCCAAAGTAGTTGACTGTTCAGCAGAAGATGGTTCCTGGATTTCAATGTGCTCCTCAGTTTACTGATTTTGCTGATTGGTCGCCTGATCGTGATTGTCTTTTCCTGTAACAACAGATTTTGGGACAATAGAGATTTTCTCATCTTCAGGAAGTTTTTTATTCCTTAAGCGAGGGTTAGTATCCACAAAAACAACATGAATGGATTCCTCAATACATAAAGTTCTTTTATTGAATACTCTATATGCTCTACTTGGGGGAGAATATCCAAGAAAAATACCTTCATCGCTTTTTGGATCAAACTTACCCAAATTGTCTTTTCTATTATTGTGAATGAAGCACTTGCAGCCAAAAGGTAGAAGTAATTGATGTTGGGTTTCTTACCATTCCATAGCTCATATGGAGTCTTTTTAAGAATGGGTCGAATCAGACATCTGTTAATGATATGACATGATGTTCTTACAACTTCTGTCCGGAAGTGGTGTGGGAGAGAGTTTTCCACAATCATGGTTATTACCATGTCCTGCAAAGTTCTGTTCTTACGTTCTACCACTCTATTTTGTTGAGGTGATATTGGGGAAGAGAAGTTGTGAGAGATTCCTTGATCATTACAGAAGTTTTCAAAGGCTCTACTTTCGAACTCTCCTCTATGGTCACTTCTTATAGCAGAGATGTAATATCCCTTTTCACGATGTACTTTCCTACACAAGACTTCAAAATTCCTTAATGCTTCATCTTTATGGCTCAGAAAAATAGCCCAAGTGAAACGAGAAAAATCATCTACAATAACAAAAATATATTTTCTACCACCAATACTTGCAGTTCTAGTTAGATCAAATAAATCCATATGCAAGAGTTGAAGAGGTTTAGTAGTAGAAATAATATTTTTGATTTTAAAAGAAGAACGAGTTTATTTTTCTAATTGACATGCATCACAAATTTGATCTTTTAAAAAATCTAGTTTTGGAAGACCAATGACAAGATCACGTTGGGAATATTTTTGAATAGTATGCATGCTAGCATGGCTAAGCTTTCTATGCCATAATCATGGATCATTAATCATAGAGGCTAGACAATTTTGATTACCAAGACTATCTGTGTTACTAATAGTATAGACATTTTTGTCTCTATTTCCAAAAAAAATAACTTTACTTGATTCGTCTTCAATAAACCAACCATGCTTTTTAAAACGAACCTCATAGTCATTGTCACATAGTTGACTGACACTGAGAAGGTTGTAACCAAGTTCATCAACCAGGTACACTTCGTCTACATCACATGTTGAGCTGAGGGAAACTCTTTCAACTCTAGTTACATTCCCTTTTGATTTGTCTCCAAAAGTGACAGTTCCTCCATCTAGTTTGGTGATTGTCTTGAACAATTGTTTGTCACCAGTCATATATCTGAAACATGTGCTATCAAGGTACTATTTTCCTTTTCTATTCTTCTTGCGTTGTTGCTCACTTGTTCCTTCATCTTCCATGAGACCAAGTTCACATGAGTCTTCATCGCTATCTTCTTTGATGGCCATGAAGCACATGTTGGAAATTTCTTCGTGATCAGATTCTTCTTCACCACTCCAAGATCCAAAGGATTTCTTCTTTTGAAAGTTCCTGCTTAGTTTGTTTTTCAGTTCAGGGCATTCAGCTTGAATGTGTCCATGTTTTCCACACTCGTAGCATCTTCCATCATTTTTGTCATTATCATTGTTCATCTTCCCTTTTCTGAAATTTGATTTACCTCTTCTGCTATTTCTGTTTTTCTTCATCATGCTTGTTACAACTTTGGAAAGCATAGCTATGTTCTCATCTTGTTCTCCTTCTTCTTCTTCTTCTTCTTCGTCTTCTTCTTCTTCTTCTTCTTCGTCTTCTTCTTCTTCTTCTTCTTCGTCTTCTTCTTCTTCTTCTTCTTCGTCTTCTTCTTCTTCTTCTTCTTCGTCTTCTTCTTCTTCTTCTTCTTCGTCTTCTTCTTCTTCTTCTTCTTCGTCTTCTTCTTCTTCTTCTTCTTCGTCTTCTTCTTCTTCTTCTTCTTCGTCTTCTTCTTCTTCTTCTTCTTCGTCTTCTTCTTCTTCTTCTTCTTCGTCTTCTTCTTCTTCTTCTTCTTCGTCTTCTTCTTCTTCTTCTTCTTCGTCTTCTTCTTCTTCTTCTTCTTCGTCTTCTTCTTCTTCTTCTTCTTCGTCTTCTTCTTCTTCTTCTTCTTCGTCTTCTTCTTCTTCTTCTTCTTCGTCTTCTTCTTCTTCTTCTTCTTCATTTTCGGATTCGGCCACAGTTGCTTTGAATGCAACTGTCTTCTTCTTTTCTTGTTGAACTTGCATGTCTAAGTGTGTTTTTTCAAACGCAATTAGATCATCTCTAAGTTCATCATAGGACATTTTGTCAAGATCCTGACATTCCAAAGCAATGATTTTTGGTTGCCAAATAGTGGGAAGATTTCTCAAAATTTTTCTGACTTGTTCTCCGCTTTTGATTGGTATACCAAATGATTTTAAGTCTCCAAGGATTTTGCTGAACCTGGAAAATATTTCCTCTACTAATTCTCCATCTTTCATTTGAAACAGTTCATAGTCTCGAACTAGTAGATTTATCCTTGTTTCTTTCACTTTGTTGGTTCCTTCATAGGTGACCTCTAACTTATCCCATATTTCCTTTGTAGTTTCACAGCTTGATATCTTTTCATATTCTTCTCCACTGATAGCATTGTACAACAGATTTTTTGCCTCAGCATTCATTTGAATAACGGCTGATTGTTCTTCAGTGTAATCATCTAAATCAAGAGGATCAGATAATACTATAATTTAACCGTTGTCATCCTTCTTTGGCGGAATTGGAAGATTTTCCTTTTTGATCACGCGCCAAACTTTAATGTCATAAGACATAGTGTAGGTCTCCATGAACATTTTCCAATGAGAGAAGTGTTGACCATTGAAGTAAGGAGGTCGCACATGAGAAGTTCCTTCTTGAAATAGTGCTCCAATGACTGTATTTGATCCTATAATCTTTTCCTCACTTGTCGTTAAGCAATATTCGTGAGTCTCGCTTTGATACCAATTGAAAGTACAAGAGGTTGGTTGAATTGTATCTAATTTAAAAACTCAGTCGACTTAGAAAAGAATTAGTCGACTTCACTTTATCAGCAGGTTTGATTGACGATGAAAATAAATTGCAAGGAATTTAAAAGCTGAGAACACATGAGTTTTATACTGGTTCAGTACTGGTGTGGTACCTACATCCAGTTCCCTTGGGTCACAATGGTTCTCTTAAATCTTCAATAGTTGGTTACAGTAGCAGTGGTTTTATGGATCGTTTACCATCAACGATTTTCAGCAACAATGTTTTATAAACTTGACACAACTCTTGTTTTGCTTCCTAACACTTCCTATCTTTTGAGACACTAGTAAACTTAGGAATACAGTGTTTGTGCTAAGAACTAGGAACCCATAAAAAATAGTGGTAAGTTGCGTGATTAAATTCTTGAGTCTGCCATTCTTCTTATACGAGAATCTTGAGTAGCCGTGGCAGATTGGAACTTGATTGAGGCACAAAATATTCTAAGAGTTTCGACCCAAGGGGTGCCTCTGAATCCTGCTCAAGAGATGGGATGGATTCATTTACGTCCTTCCTTTTCGTATTCATAATCAAGGGAGTGATTTGTGGCTTAACTTGATCGATCAATCTTCAGAATCTCCAAATTCCAAATCAATCCTTGAAAAAGGGATTGTCTTCCTATAGAGATTGCACTTGATCTTGTTTCCTTTTTTATGGCCTTGACATATTTTGATTTAGCATTGTCCTTGCCGCATTTGATCTTGTCCCCTTTCTGATATCTTTAACAAATTGACTTCATTTGATTTAGTACTTCCCTCCTAATTTCTTGCAATTAAATAGTTACAGTTAGATTTGCACTATTGTCATCATTGAAACCTAGGTATAACACAATCTACCTTTATGCAATAATTTATAACCACACAAAATATATGTGCCTCATTTTTCTTTCTTTTCTTAAACTCCATGCACACTCAAATGGGTTCGATAAATTGAAACAGGGGAGTATAAAACAACTTTGTTAACTTAAAAAGGGTTTAGCTTCATCGCATCAACCTATAAATATTGGGTTTGGTTGATAGTTACGTCGAATTAACGAAATGGTAGAATCGTCGGTTCCAGAGAAGAAAATTAGTTCTTTGACACCACCGTTATCACTATCCGAGGAGGAGGAGGAGAAGCAGAGAAAAAGAGAGGAAGAAATGGCAGAACATATGATAACAGTATTCCTTAAAGATAATTCAGAAAGCATCAGCCTAAGAGCACGTTGTCTTGCAAACTTAACCGAGTCCCAAAAGAGGCAAATACAAATCCATTATCCCAACTCAGAAGAAGAACTTCTTTTGGATAAGAATTTATGGGAAAGAGAGCACTATTCGTTCGAGGAGATGAGGCTAAAATCACTTTTACCATCAAAAGAGGAGGAGGATAAGTGGGAAAAAGACTTGTAAGCAAAGAAGCAGAGGGAAAGAGAGATTCGTTTCGTACTGGAAAGAGAAATTCATTTCGAAATGGGAGATGAGGTAGCGAAGAGAGTAATAGATGGATTCGACAAGACAATAAGAGAATTTTGTGCGAGGCCGGTTACTGAGGAGGAGGATAGATTGAAACAGTCACAGTTGAAGCACCGAGAAAAACTTGCAGTACAAGGAAGATGCCTCACGGGGGAGTATCTAACCCCCTGTCGATTAAACCCTCAGATTTGTCATTCCCATGTAAGTTTTTCTTTTGCTATTTCAAATTGCTAAATAATAACTTCATGTTGTTAGATCCAATTTCTTAAACAAACTTATCGAAACTTGTTTCCCTTATATGTTTATCTAACAGCTTGTTTGGATGGTCGTTACCTATTGTATTGTATCGTATTATTACTTTATAGCTTGTTTGGATGGTTATTATATATCGTTTCATATATCGTATCGTGTCCTATTGTACTGTATCATTTGATGTATATAATGTTTGGGTAGATTGTATTGTTTGCCGTCGTTTTATTATGTCATGGACCAATAATATAAAAAATAAACTTGCAATATTACAATGAAAAAGTGAGGTGCGAGATATAATCATTATATAAAAAGGTATGATAAACAATAACATAGAATTATTTAATAATATAGAAAGGCAAGATAAGAGAAAAAATTAAGGTAACAACGCGACCACACCTAATCGGCCGTTAAGTACTTTTCGTCATTACAAAACGACGAATTTAATGATATGATACAATAAAATTTAAGTAACAATAAAAACAACATTGTATTCAAAGTAAAAATACGATACAAAACAATAGATAATAACCATCCAAACAAGCTAAATACAATGTTTGTTTTGACTGTTACTTAAATTCTATTGTATCGTATCGTTAACTCCGTCGTTACATAACAACAAAAAGTGATACTTTATGGAACGACCGATTTGGTGTGGCCGTATCGTTAACTTATTTTTTTCCTCTCATCTTGCCTTTTCTTTTTATTATTAACTAATACTATTTTATTCTTTACCCTAACTTTTTATATAATAATATTATCTCGTATCTTATGTTTTATTTATAATATTGTAAGTTTATTCTTCATATTGTTGGTACATGATATTCTGAAATGACAGGAAACAATACAATCTATCCAAATATTGTATACGTCAAAACAATACAATACAACATAATATAATACAATACTATACATTATGAAACAATACATAACAACCATCCAAACAAGTTGCGAGTCTACGATGGGAATTATCTTCTGGCATTAAATCTGTGTTGATAAGTATTTTAGCTTCTTGTGCTTGAACTTACTTATTATATATTCGTCCTATGATTTGGATTAGTTTTCATCACTCACTCTAGAGTTGGCATGTTTGATGCAGTATTTTGACAGTGAAGTATATCTCTCTTCGGGTTGTTTTGGTGCGCCAACTTTAAGAGGATCACTACCTGGACCAGGTTTTTTTGGTGCGCCTACTTTTGGAGGATCACTACCTCGACCATTACCATCTCAAGATTTCAATAGAAATGCTAAGTTACTAATGGAACTGGCTAATCGTGCTATCGAGGAACATAACGAGAAAAGTGCAATGTATGTGTATACGGTCAAAACTGGGTTTGCCCTTCAAGATTGGAACATGATGGATCAAGGTTTGTCATTGTAATATCAATCCATGATGCGAAGTTTGGTTGTCGAGCTCGAGCCCCATAAACCAATCTAGATCGAGATCGGTCAAGATCGAACTTGAGAAATCGAGGTCGAACAAATAGAGATCGGCCAAGATCGAGCTCGAGACATCGAGGTCGAACAAATAGAGATCAGCCAAGATCGAGCTCAAGCCCCATAAACCAATCTAGATCGAGCTCGAGACATCGAGGTCGAACAAATAGAGATCGGCCAAGATCGAGCTCGAGACATCGAGGTCGAACAAATAGAGATCGGCCAAGATCGAGCTCGAGACATCGAGATCGAACAAATAGAGATCGGCCAAAATCGAGCTCGAGCCCCAGAAACCAATCAGGATAGAGATCGGCCAAGATCAAGACCGAGCCAAGAAACAAAAAAGGCGTTATAGCCGCAATTAGGGGGAGAATCTCGGCAGAAATCACGGCATGAATCAAGGAAAAGCTAATTAATTAATCTATCATGGGATCCCCACTATGTATTTTTAATTATATCAAAAATGGGATTCCCCCACTATATTAAGAGGTTTTATTATTTGTAGAGGGGACAAATTTATTTTTTTGATATACAGAAAAGAGAGCAAATACTATCATTTTTGGCTTTTGATATTTAGTCATATTGTTCTTTCTACCAATCATTCTTCACTCAATTTGCAGGTGATAAAACTTGAAGGTTTAGGCTAACTATTTCATTCAGATTGCATTCATTTATTTTATAACTAATTTCGATATTCATTTACATATCTTTCCCAATGTGTACTAATTTATATCACGTACCTTTAAAACTACGTATAAATTCAACTCTATCCGTTTTTCGGATAAACAGTTTGGCGCCCATCGTGGGGCTAAGGATAATAGTGGTTATTTGGTGCGAATCTATGTAAAACGCATTATTTTACACTTGTTCTTGGAAGTATCTTTGATTTCAGGTCAAAAATGACGAACTCTCAATTAATGGCCCTACCTATCGACAACGAAGGTGGCCATCAAGTTGAGAATAACAACCTGACGCCCGAGGATGAAAGACCACTCGTTGACCCCGTTGGAACTCGGGTCGTAGATCCAATTGACGTTAATTCGCATGTGGCCATTGAAGAGAACCAACATTCAGACCCCGAAAATAGCATTCATGCTGGAACTCGATCTGCAGTTCGAAATACCAAAATTTTGGAGATGATGGGATCAGCATGCGTATGATTTTCGAAATATTGCAAGCTCAACAGGTAGCAATAGCTCAGTTGCAGAGCCAAACCCAGGCACCGAGCAGGCCTGAGCCCGGTCCACCCCAAGAAGTCACCCACAGAATGGGGCCAGCTGTAGTAAGGTCAAATAAACAAGAATTGGGGACTAACCCCGAAATTATAAAGATGCTCGAGGAACTTACAAAATGGATAGAGTCAGGAAAAAAGACGATTGAAGCAAACGACAAAAAAGTAGAAACTTATAATTTCAGGATTGATCAGATCCCGGGGGCACCACCAATATTGAAGGGTTTGGATTCCAAAAAGTTCGTACAAAAGCCTCCCCCCCCCTCCCCCGAGCGCAGCTCCCAAACCGATCCCCAAGAAGTTTCGCATGTCCGAGATTCATAAATATAATGGAACAACCGACCCCAACGAACATGTCACCTCTTACACATGTGCCATTAAAGGAAACGATCTAGAGGATGATGAGATCGAATCCGTAATATTAAAGAAATTCAGGGAAACCCTATCAAAGGGAGCAATGATATGGTATCATAATTTACCACCTAACTCTATCGATTCTTTTTCCATGCTTGCAGATTATTTTGTAAAAGCACACGCCGGAGCCATAAAGGTCGAGACCAGGAGTCGGGTCTTTTCAAGGTAAGGCAAAAAGATAACGAGATGCTAAGAGAGTTTGTATCTCATTTCCAAATTGAGCGAATGGATCTACCGCCGGTTACGAACGATCGGGCCATTCAAGCTTTCACCTAAGGGCTAAGCGAACGAAGCTCAATGGCTTCACATCAATTAAAGCAGAACTTGATTGAGTACCCGACCGTTACCTGGGCCGATGTACATAATCGATATCAATCAAAGATGAGACTCAAAGACGACCAGTTGGGTGGGGCCTTCTGGGTCCGTTATTAAAAGGTACATCGACTGAGAATTAAGGTCGAACAGGGACCGATACCGGTCGTATAATGGAGACCGTAGGGGCAGCGAACCAGAACGCAACTCCGTACGAGGTGAAAGGAGTAGTGATCGAGCCCAAGGGTCTCGAGGGCTGATGAACAAGAATGGTTTCGACAGGCATACTGGACCTAAGGAAGCACCACGATTGTCAGAGTATAACTTCAACATTGATACATATCGAACGTGAAAGGGTCCGGACTACGCATCGTACTAAAATCACCCACAGGTAATATAGTTAGACAGTCTATCAGAACTACAAAATTAACTAACAATGAGGCCGAGTATGAGGCCATGATTGTAGGTCTCGAACTAGCTAGAAGCTTGGGAGCACAGGTCATAGAGGCTAAGTGTGATTCCCTCCTCATGGTAAACCAAGTTAACGGGACTTTTGAGGTTCGAGAAGACCGAATGCAGAGGTACTTGGATAAACTACAGGTGACTTTACATCCATTTAAGGAATGGACCTTGCAACATTTACCTCGAGAACAGAACAGCGAGGATGACGCTCTTGCAAACATAGGTTCATCGGTCGAAGACAACGAACTCAACTCGGGGACTGTCGTACAACTCATGAGATCGGTAATTGAAGAAGGTCATGCTGAGATAAACTCCACAAGTTAAACCTGGGATTGGAGAAACAAATACATAGAGTACTTAAAGAACGGGAAGCTTCCATCAGATCCAAAGGAATCGAGAGCTCTGCGCACAAAGGGAGCACAGTTCACTTTGTCCGAAGATGGAACTCTATTTAGAAGGACGTTCGATGGACCATTGGTAATATGTTTGGGTCTAGGAGATACCGACTACATCCTACGGGAAATTCATGTGGGCACTTGTGGAAATCATTCTGGTGCCGATTCACTGGTTCACAAAGTAATCAGAGCAGGGTACTATTAGACCGATATGGGCAAGGATGCAAAGGAGTTCGTTCGAAAATGCGACAAATGCCAAAGGCATGCGCCCATGATTCATCAACCCGGAGAACTACTCCACTCGATCCTATCCCCATGGCCCTTCATGAAATGGGGAGTGGACATCGTTGGCCACCTCCCATCTACCCTAGGTAAGGTTCAGTTTATTTTGTTTAAGACTGATTATTTCTGTAAATGGGTTGAAGTACAGGCTTTCGAGAAAGTCAGAGAAAAGGAAGTCATAGACTGCATTTGAGACCACATCATATGTAGATTCGGGATGCCATCCGAGATTGTATGTGATAATGGAAAACAATTCATCGGCAGCGAAGTAACTAAATGTTTGGAGGATCACAAGATTAAAAGGATCCTATCAATACCTTATCATTCTAGTGGGAACGGACAAGCCGAATCGACCAACAAAACCATCATCCAAAATCTCAAGAAGAGATTGACCGACGCCAAAGGAAAATGGAGAGAAATACTACCCGAGGTCCTATGGGCATACCGCACAACATCGAAATCAAGTACCGGAGCAGCACCGTTATCGTTGGTTTATGGCACCGAAGCTCTGATCCCGGTCGAGGTTGGAGAACCTAGCATCAGGTTTTGATATGCAACAAAGGAGTTGAATAACTAGACTATGAATACGAGCCTAGAATTTTTGGATGAAAGACGCGAAGCCGCTTTCGTCCGATTGGCCGCCCAAAAATAGTTAATCGAAAGGTACTACAATCGAAGAACCAATCTTCGATATTTTAATATCGGGGACTTGGTGCTAAGAAAAGTGACCTTCAACACCTAAAATCCGAATGAAGGAAAACTGGCTCCGAACTCGGTAGGACCGTATCAGGTTCTCGAAATCATCGGAAAAGGATCCTACAAGTTCGGCATGATAAACGAAAAACAACTACTGAGCAATTGGAATGTATCGCACCTAAAACGATATTACTGCTAAGGTACGGCCCCTCCCATTTTCATTTATATTTTAAAATTAACCCTTACAGGTGTTCAACCAAAAACAACAATGGATTCTTCAACACGAAGCCTTTAGGTCGAAAAGCACGCGTTGTACTCTTTTTCAAAGTAAGGAAAAAAGATAAAGAGATGCTAAGAGAGTTTGTATCTCGTTTCCAAATGGAGCGAATGAATCTACCACCGGTTACGGACGATTGGGCCATTCAAGCTTTCACCCAAGGACTAAATGAACGAAGCTCAATGGCTTCACAACAGTTAAAACAGAACTTGATTGAGTACCCGGCTGTTACCTGGGCTGATGTACATAATCGATATCAATCAAAGATTAGAATCGAAGACGACCAGTTAGGGGGCCCTTCTGGGTACGTTATTAAAATGGACATCGACCAAGAATCGAGGTAGAACAGGGACTGATACCGGCCGTATAATGGAGACCATAGGGGCAGCGAACCAGGACGCAACTCCGTACGAGGTGAAAGGAGAAGTGATCGAGCCCAAGGGTTTCGAGGGCTGATGAACAAGAATGGTTTCGACAGGCATACTTGACCTAAGGAAGCACCGCGATTGTCAGAGTATTAACTTCAACATTGATGCATCCGCCATCGTATCGACTATCGAACGCATCAAAGATATTAATTGGCCTCGACCTCTGCAGACTGATCCAGCCCAGATAAATCCCAATCAAATGTGCAAGTATCATGGTACCCATGGCCACAGAATGGAATATTGCAAGCAGTTGAGAGAAGAGGTAGCCCAGTTATTCAATGAAGGGCACCTTCGAGAGTTTTTAAGTGACCGGGCCAAGAATCATTTCAAAAACAGAAAGTTCAATAGACAAAACGAACAAGAAGAGCCACAACATATTATCCACATGATCATCGAAGGGATCGATGTCCCCTAGGGGCCAGTGCTTAAACGCATTAAGGTGTCGATTGTAAGAGAAGCGATCTCGAGCTCAGGATTACATACCAAAACGAACATTGTCCTTTAATGACAAAGACGCAGAAGGAATCATGCAGCCCCATAACGATACACTAGTAATATTTGTACTTATGAAGAAAACTCAAGTTAAGCGTGTGTTAATTGATCCAGGTAGTTCGGTCAATATCATTCGACAAGGGTCGTAGAGCAACTCGGTCTATAGGACCATGTCGTGCCCGTAACCCTGGTACTAAACGTATTTAACATGGAATGTGAAACTACTAAGGGCGAGATAATTCTGTCAGTAAACGTGGTTGGGACCATCCAAGAAATGAAGTTTCATGTGATCGAGGGCGACATGAGGTATAAGGACCTGTTCGGGAGGCCGTGGATCTACAATATGAGAGCGGTACCCTAAACCCTTCACCAGGTTCTAAGATTCCCAACACTAGAGGAAATCAAAACAATCTACGGGGAGCAACTAGCCGCAAAGAAAATGTTTGTCGTCGATGAAGTGATTCTGATATCATCACTCTCATCGACAAAGGGATCAAAATCGAAGGAAAAATGGGATACCAAATAGCAATCACAAACGTCAGCCATGACCCAACTAGAGAAGCAGAAGACTAACGAAGATGATGATTATCAGATCTCTCGATCCTTTGTGGTCCCTGATGATTCTGACGCTACCATATCAACGGTCGAAGAACTGGAGCAAATCACACTAATCGAACATCTGCCCGAACGAAAGGTATACCTGGGCACGGGGTTAATTCCCGAGTTCAGGAAAAAGCTTATTCAATTTCTTATAGCTAACATGGACTGTATCGCTTAGTTGCATCTTGACATGACAGGGATCCCACCGGAAATTACCACTCATAGACTAAGCTTGGATCCGAAATTCCATCCGGTGAAGCAAAAAAGAAGGCCACAGTCCGAGGTCAAATATGCCTTCAACAAGGACGAGGTAACCAAGCTTCTCAAAATAGGATCCATTCGGGAAGTAAAGTACCCTGAATGGCTAGCAAATGTGGTGGTAGTCCCTAAGAAGAGAAACAAACTTAGAATGTGTAGATTATAAAGACATGAATAAAGCATGCCCCAAGGATTCTTTTCCTTTTCCTAATATCGATCGTATGATCGATGCCACAGCCGGCCACGAGACTCTCAGTTTTCTCGATGCCTGCTCCGGGTACAACCAGATACAGATGAACCTGGAGAATCAGGAAAAGACCTCGTTTATCACTAAGTACGGTACCTACTGTTATAACCTAATTCCATTCGATCTAAAAAATGCTGGTGCAACTTATCAACACCTAGTAAACCGAATGTTCGAAGAACAAATAGGAAAATCAATGGAAGTTTATATTGATGACATGTTAGTTAAGTCCTTACGAGTAGAGGACCATTTAAATCATTTGTAGGAAACTTTCGATATACTGAAGGAGTACAATATGAAACTCAACCCCAAAAATTATGCATTCGGGGTTGGCTCGGGCAAGTTTCTTGGTTTCATGGTGTCCAATCGGTGAATCGCGATCAACCCCGATAAAATCAAAGCTATCGAGGATATCATGGTAGTGGATAATGTAATGGCCGTGCAGAGGCTGATGGGGCGGATAACCGCCCTAGGATGATTCATTTCGAGATCCTCAGTTAGGAGCCACCGATATTTCTCACTACTTAAAAAGAAGAGCAAATTTGCATGGACTCCGGAATGCCAGCCGGCCTTGGAGGAACTAAAGCGGTATTTATCGAGCCCGCCGCTGCTTCATACCCCGAAAGTGGACGAATAGCTTTACCTCTACTTAGTTGTCTCGGAGATAGCGGTAAGTGAAGTCCTGGTCCGAGAAGAAAAAGGTACGCAATTCCCTATTTATTATGTCAGTCGGACCTTAGGTGAGGCCGAAACTAGATACCCACACTTAGAAAAATTAGAGTTTGCTTTAATAAGCGCCTCTAGGAAACTAAAACCATATTTCCATTGTCATCCGATATGTGTTGTAACAACGTATCATCTTCGAAATAATTTATACAAACCTAAGCTTTCGGGTCGATTGGCCAAATGGGCCATAGAAATCAGTGGGTACGATATTGAGTATCGACCCCGAACCGCTATCAAATCGCAAATCTTGGCGAACTTCTTGGCTGACTTTATGCTGCTCTTCGTACCCGAGATTGAAAAGGAACTACTAATAAAATTAGGTACATCTTCGGGAGTCTGGACCCTCTTTACGGACGGTGTTTCGAATGCGAAGGGGTCCGGACTAGGCATCGTACTAAAATCAGTCACAGGTAATATAGTTAGATAGTCTATCAGAACTACAAAATTAACTAGCAATGAGGTCGAGTATGAGGCCATGATTGTAGGTCTCGAACTACCTAGAAGCTTGGGAACAGTGGTCATAGAGGCTAAGTGTGATTCCCTCCTCGTGGTAAACCAAGTTAACGGGACTTTTGAGGTCCGAGAAGACCGAATGCAGAGGTACTTAGATAAACTACAGGTGACTTTACATCAATTTAAGGAATGGACCTTGCAACATGTACCACGAGAATAGAACAGTGAGGCCGACGCTCTTACAAACATAGGTTCATCGGTCGAAAATGACGAACTCAACTCGTGGACTGTCGTAAAACTCATGAGACCGATAATCGAAGAAGGTCACGCTGAGATAAACTCCACAAGTTAAACCTGGGATTGGAGAAACAAATACATAGAGTACTTAAAGAACGGGAAGCTTCCATCAGATCCAAAGGAATCGAGAGCTCTACGCACAAAGGCAGCACGGTTCACTTTGTCCAAAGATGGAACGCTGTTTAGAATGACGTTCGATGGACCATTGGCAATATGTTTGGGACCGGGAGATACCAACAGCATCCTACGGGAAATTCATTAGGGCACTTGTGGAAATCATTCTGGTGCCGATTCGTTGGTCCACAAAGTAACCAGAGAAGGGTATTATTAGACCGATATAGGCAAGGACGCAGAGGAGTTCATTCAAAAATGCGACAAATGCCAAAGACATGCGCCCATGATTCATCAACCCGGGGAACTACTCCACTCGGTCCTATCCCCATGGCCCTTCATGAAATGGGGAATGGACATAGTTGGGCCCCTCCCATCAGCCCCATGTAAGGTTCAGTTTATTTTGTTTATGACTGATTATTTCTGTAAATGGGTTGAAGCACAGGCTTTCGAGAAAGTCAGAGAAAAGGAAGTCATAGATTATATTTGGGAGCACATCATATGTCGATTCGGGATGCCATCCGAGATTGTATGTGATAATGGAAAACAATTCATCGGCAGCAAAGTAACTAAATTTTTGAAGGATCACAAGATCAAAAGGATCCTATCAATACCTTATCATCCCAGCGGGAACGGACAAGCCGAATCGACCAACAAAGCCATCATCCAAAATCTTAAGAAGCGATTGACCGACGCCAAAGGAAAATAGATAGAAATACTACCCGAGGTCCTATGGGCATACCACCCAATATCGAAATCCAGTACCGGAGCAACACCGTTATCATTGGTTTATGGCACTGAAGCTCTGATCCCGGTTGAGGTCGGAGAACCTAGCATTAGGTTTCGATATGCAATAGAGGAGTTGAATAACGAGACCATGAATACGAGCCTAGAATATTTGGATGAAAGGCGCGAATCCACTCTTGTCCGATTGGCCGCCCAAAAATAGTTGATCGAAAGGTACTACAATCGAAGAACCAATCTTCGACATTTTAACATCGGACACTTGGTGCTAAGAAAAGTCACCCTTAACACCTGAAATCCGAATGAAGGGAAACTGGGTCCGAACTGGGAAGGACCGTATCAGGTTCTTGCAATCATCGAAAAATGATCCTACAAGCTCGGCATGATAAACGGAAAATAACTACCAATAAATTGGAACGTATCGCACCTAAAATGATACTACTGCTAAGGTACGACCCCTCCCATTTTTATTTATATTTTAAAACTAACCCTTGCAGATGTTCGACCAAAAACTGTGATGGATTCTTCAACACGAAGCCTTTAGGTCGGAAAGCATGTGTTACACTCTTTTTCCCTTAGACCGACTTTGTCCCAATTAGGTTTTCCGACGAGGTTTTGAATGAGGCAACCATTGATTGTGCTAACTTAGAAAAATTCAACAGTATTCGAGGCCTCTTTACAATCATCCCTGAATACTGGGGGGCATTTCCCTCAAATATTAAGTTTGATGCGAGAAGTTACTTCATGGCAGCAGGGTCTCGATAGAAAAAATTTGTAAGGGCCAAACGGTCAAATGAACAATGCCCGCGTAGTTTGATCGAGCTAGGGCACAGAACATGTATGCATGTATAATGATTTATAAAGTGAAGTATCCTTCTTTACCGATATCTCGTACCTTAGAAAGTTTTTCTACTTTACAATTTCATATTCTCGATCTATTATGTAAACAGGCTTAAGGGCCAACTATGACCAGAGTTCGGATGATTACCTCCACAATCGGGGACTGCCATTCGAAAAATAAACGAGATCGAATTATATAAACTCCGAGATCATAAGACTTTTTAGGCAACCCTCAATTTTATAGGCCACGGCCACCCCACTCGGGGACTGACACTTCGGGTAAGCTCGAAGTAAAATAGAAAAATAAGCCCAAGAGGCAAATCCCCAACTAAAGTGGCTACGACCGAATTAACACGGGTCGGAGACGTCCGAATTCCAAAATAAAATAGGCCTTCGAATGCTTTCATAAACCGGTTAAAAAGGCTACCCCGGCAAAATCATAAAAGGCTTCGATAATATCAAGCCTCGAAAACTCTAATGAGTACAAAATTGTTCGAACTCTCGAACAATTCCTTATTTCATGCCAAGGCATTACAAGTTTGGAAAATACAAATGATAAAAAACTTTTTCAAGCCGAAAAGGGGACAAAGCCATTAACAATATTTTTACAAAAGCCTAAGGGTTGTTTTTTGCCTTGAGTTCGAGAGACCATCCTCGCTCAAATAAAAAACATAAGGGTTACCTTACTTTGAGTTCGAGCAAGCACTCACTCGATCATAAAGTCTAAGGGCTATACTAATTCAGTTCCAATCAAATTATCTAAACCTCGGATCTTAGAATAACATACTTCATAATTTTATAAGGCGGAAAGGAAGAAAGTTTTTATATATATGTCAAAAATCATTTACAAGGGCAGCATGGCCCGATCAAGTTTCTCTAAAAAATATCGAAACGATCTTAAAAGAAACACGAAAAATACTAATCCTAAAGGACTTAGTCCTCTCCGGAAGCATCATCTTCGCCCTCAAGGACTTCTTCGCTTTCAGATCCGCTCATACTCCCGGTATCATCATCATCAGGAAAGGCTAACACTCTGGTTTCGGCTTCAAGCTCCTTAGCATTCTCGATCTTGGCTGTAAGATGGAAGCCACAAGCATGGATCTCCTCGAGAGTCTCCCTTCGAGACTGGCATTTAGCATGCTCGACAACCAAGTTTGCTTGAGCCTGAGCAGCCTCGGCAACCTTCTTTGCTCAAACATGAGCAGCTTCAGCGTCAGATCGGTAGACGGCCACCATTGCATCAGCATTAGCCATGGCTATTTCTATATCTGATTTGGTCGCTGCAAGTTCTATGGCCAGTCTCTCTCGATCAGAAGTTGCTGAGCCCAACCGAGACTGGAACTCCTCGATTTTCTTGGCTTGCACCAAGGCCTTCTCTTTCAAGCTTCGGAGCTGGGTCTCAGTCGAGTCCAGTTGAGCTCGGGCAACCTCCTTTTCTGAGGCATGGCGGTCCATGTTCTTCTTCCACTCCTTGGCCTCTGCTTTCACTGCGTCCACTTCAACAAGAAGCTTCCTGATCATATCGAACTTTTGCTGGACCTGTGAGACCGAACTGTTAGCCATCACGCCCGAGTCAGTGTCATTAACTTTAAAGATTCTTTTTACCTGCTCGGCCATATCAGCTTGTTCTTTTCGAGCTACTTCTAGCTCAGCCCGAAGTCCTTTTGCTTCTCTTTCTCTCTGCTCACTGAGAAGCTTGAAGGCATTTCTCTCCTCAGTAAGCTTTCGGATTTCGGCTTCGTACCGGCTCAGCTCCCCTCGAGATCGAAAAAATGCCTCGTGATAAAGCACAGAGGCCTACAAAAATAGAAAGAAGGAATTATACAAATAAAGAAAAATACAAGTATGAAAATTGACAAAGAAAATATGAACTTACCCGATTTAGGGCCTGTTGAGCTTGGTTGAAAAGACGAGATGCTCCCACCTCGTTCGAGCTCTTCTTTGGAGCCTCCAAGTCACTCAAACCGGTGACATCTTCTACCCCAACAAAATAACCATGAAAAAGATCTTCCTCTCCATGGGCTCCCTCCCCGTGACAAGTCTCCATGGCCTGAGCGTCGCGTATCATCGACTGGAAAAATGAAGGAAACGAGAGGGGATCCCCGATCTCTATTACCCCAAGTAGGTGTTCTGGGGAACCGCCTCCATCTTGACGAGCCTTAAGCCCGATTTCTGCATCGGCATCCACCACCTCTTCAACGGTCTCTTCGCCCCGAGGTAAAGCATTTTTGGTTTCCCTCGGCTCTAAAACTTGGGCTGGCGTCTCCTCCTCGACCTCATCGAGCCTAGACGGAGCAGTATCAACTCCCAATGGTTCCAAAGTGTTTTGAATATCGGTGCTAGCTCGTGCACGGGACACCAACTCAGAATTACCTTCTTCTTCTTCTTCTTCTTCTTCATCCCTTAGTCTTTAGACTAACTCCATAGTCAGTGGGATTGTGTTCCTCTTGGGTTTACGGGCCGCTCTCTTCTTGGGTTTATGACCCTCGGAGTTCGGGGCCCTTTTTTTCTTAATCACCTTCGCCGGTTTCGAGATAGGCGGTAAAGCTTCTTCATCACCGAACAGGGGTCTCATAGCCACATCCTTTTCCGAGACCTACAAATGGAGAAAGTAAGTAAACTCATGCTTGCAAAAATGCTTGAACGATAGGCAAATCGGTAAGCCAAAAAGAAGGCTTACCATGAGTACGAGCCTCTCATCGGCCCTTTAACAAATCACGCCACGCACGCTCGGCATATGTTGACATCGAAACCAGGCTCCTGACTCAGTTCTCGAGGTGGGGAACCGCACCCGGCATCCAAGCAACGGCTGCATCGAGAAAAACACTCATAAGAAAGGATGAAGAAGTAAAAACAACAAACGGAAATTTAAGACAGGATCATACTTACGTTTCATATTCCATTTCTCAGGAAATGGCATGCTCTCAGCCGAGATTAGGTTTGTGATCTTCACCCGAACGAACCTGCCCATCCAACCCCGATCTTTGTCTTTATCTCTACTCGAGGTGAATGCCTTGGTGGCCCAGCATTGAAGGCTTATCATCCCACCTCGGTAGAGTTGAGGGATATATAATCTTACGAGGTGGTCGCGGGTGAAGGGAATCCCATCGATTTTCCTCACGAAGAAACGGAGCAGTATCACGACCCTCCAGAAAGAAGGGTGAATTTGGTCGAGAGTCACCTGGTATATCTTGCAAAAATCGACGATGACCAGATCGAGGGGACCCAGCGTGAAAGGATAAGTGTAAACACTCAGGTACCCTTCCACGTGGGTAGTGATCACTTCCTCCGGTGCCGGTATCACAACTTCTTTGTTTTCCCAGTTGTAATCCTTCTTCACCAGATCAAGGAGGCTTTTGGATATCGAGCATATATATCTCGATACTGGCTCACATCGGCCAGCAACCGATGAGGATTTCTCGACCTTAAAGTCGAAATNCCTCCCCCCCGAGAATAAGTTCTTCAAGGCGTGGCTCCACCACTGGTTTCTTGCCAGCCGGCCGAGATGAGAAAGCAGCCTCTTTCTGTGGAACAATTTTAGATGTTTTGGATATTTAGTTTTTGTGAACCAAGAATAATGGAGATTGAAGTATTTGGTGTTTTAGGAAGAACAAGCAAAGAAATTTGAAAACCTAGAAATAGGGAGCTTTGGAGAAGGCAAAGAACTATGAAGATTGGAATAAAAAAATTTGAAAGTAAAAGTTTGAAATGATGAAGAAGGGGGCTATTTATTGGTTTCACAACGACGGTTCAAAACTAGTAGTGGCCGACCATTGACTGACGCGCATTTAATGCCTTGGTAACTGGGCCGACGGGACGTTTGTCGCATACGTCACAATCGGGCTCGTCGCTGGTGTCATTGCCCGTCTAGTTGGAGTTCGAAAATTTATATCGTTTCTCGCTATATTATTTCCGAAAAATGAGGGGACTATCTGTATATGGTCACAATCGGGTTTGCCCTTCGATATTGGAACATGATGGATCAAGGTTCGTCATTGTAATATCGAGCCATAATGCGAAGTTTGGTTGTCGAGCTCAAGCCCCATAAACCAATCGAGATCGGTCAAGATCGAGCTCGAGACATCGAGGTCGACAAATAGAGATCGACCAAGATCGAGCTCGAATAAATAGCGATCGTCCAAGATCGAGCTCAAGCCCCAGAAACCAATCTAGATCGAGATCGGTCAAGATCGAGCTCGAGACATCGAGGTCGAACAAATAGAGGTCGGCCAAAATCGAGCTCGAGACATCGAGGTCGAACAAATAGAGATCGGCCAAGATCGAGCTCGAGCCACAGAAACCAATCATGATCGAGATCGGCCAATATCAAGACCGAGCCAAGAAACAAAAACGCCGTTATAGGCACAATTAAAGGGAGAATCTCGGCAGAAATCACTGTTTGAATCAAGAAAAAGCTAATTAATTAATCTATCATGGGATCCCCACTATGTATTTTTAATTATATCTAAAATGGGATTCCCCCACTATATTAAGTGTTGTTATCATTTGTAGAGGGACAGATTCATTTTTGAGATATAAAGAAAAAAGAGCAAATACTATCCTTTTTGGCTTTTGATATTTAGTCATATTGTTCTTTCTACCAATCATTCTTCACTCAATTTGCAGGTGATAAAACTTGAAGGCTTAGGCTAACTATTTCATTCGGTTTGCATTCATTTCTTTTATAACTAATTTCGATATTCATTTATATATCTTTCCCAATTTGTACTAATTTATATCACGTATCCTTAGAACTACGTATAAATTCTAACTCTATTCGTTTTTCGGGTAAACAGTATGCAACCTTAATTTTCTTTGTGTGATTAGTCCCCAGACTATATATCCTTTCAACTAATTATGACTCTCCTTGCAGGCATTCAAGTACTGAGGGTTTTCTGGTATTTTGAGATAATTGACTTGTGGATTGGTTGGGATAACTATGTGCAAGCACTATATGTTGGATTTTGGGAGAAGCTCACAAGTAGAGTCTGGGGAGGGTATTGTGTACCTTACCCTTACTTTGGGGTAGAGAGGTTGTTTCCGATAGACCCTCGGCTCAAGAAGACGAAAAGAGACAATAGATCAGTAACAGTGACCAGAAAGATAATACATCATGAACTACCTTAAGTGGAAATCTCAAATTAGCATTGCAATAAAAATTGCTTGTTAATGCTTGCATAAAATACAAAGTTGAAGTTCGGATTAGGGTTTCGTGATAACTTATGGAATAAAAGAGTCTGGAAATAGTACTCATATAGGCATTTGCTTTCTGTGGACAATGCACTTGTACTTGATAACTTACATTACTTTGGTTTGTTTCTCTGAACTTATTTACAGGCCATTGCTGCGAGTTTTGTTTTCGCTTGCTGCCGGAAAGACGGACAGTGGCAGAATTTTAGTTAAGGGGTGTTAAAATATATAAAAATAAACATATCAAAAAATTAAGGGGAGTCAATATATAATATATATATATAATTTATTTTTATACCTAGCTACACAGTGTATTTTTCCTGCGAAGGAGTATCATTTGACACCCCTTCCTGTAAGGTGGCTCCGCCACTGGCCACGGGAGGAACAGAAGAGGCATTTGAACTATAGCTATAGAAATTTGGTCTGTTTGAGATTTCATCATTATAGATTTAACCCCCTTAACCTTTAATGGTCCGAGAGCATATCACAATTGATTGTCTCGCCATTGATAGAGGTTATAGGATAAGTACGTAGCTAAAGTCATGCTTTGTCCAATGAACAAAAAAAGAGAGGCAGCAATACATTTTTTGGTATTAAAATTATAAGCCTTACCGGAAAATATTGTTCTAGGGAGTTATATCGTTCTCATTCAATAGGTAGAGGGTTATTGTTCCGCTTCTAGTTTAAGAGCTTTACTTCGGTATTTAATCTGACCGTTTTTTAAATTTAGTACATGTTGACATCATTTCAACTATGTAGTTATAAGCCCTTTAATTTGATGAGTTTTCTTGAATTCTCTTGAAAAATGACAGATAATGAACAAGGGTTTCATTACATCGCCCCGCCTGGATGTGAGGGAATGTGAGCAATATAGAACTTACACGAGCTTAAATAAATTGATATGGACAATGAGGATTCATATAACTGATACTATCTTACTTGGAGACGGATCTAGCTTGTAAGTGATGGATTCACTTGAATTAGCTTTTGCCCAAATCCTATATATATATATATTAAGAAATCTACTTCAATTCTGAATTCGCCTCTGATTTTGTATGACTGAAAACACGACTATTATAATTTAGCATTCTTGCTCCTTCTTTTGCTGATCATAAGCAATGGATGGAATATATTTATTCCATAACTGGATAATGATTTTGCTGCTACTTGATTCTGATGTGTCTTCCCAATAGCTTCAATAATTCATACAGGGGCGGAGCTAGAGTGTCGGAAGCTGGTTCGACCGAACCCTGTATTTGTTTTAAAAAAATTCATTAAATATATATAAATTATTAATTTAGAACCGAGTAACTTAAAACGATTAGAATTTCGAACTTATAACTTTAAATCTTTTTCACCGCACTTTGCTATAATAGTTGGTTTCATTATTGATTCTGTTCCCTCCTGGATCATGATGTTTCTCTAAATAATTTTATGAAAGACAATACTAAACACACATCATGCAGCAGAATAAAGAACATTATGGATGTGTGGTGTTTACAACAGAATAAAGAACATTATAGAATATAAATATTCTATTTCTTAGAAAATTATAATAATTAAGTTCCTATTAGTGTTCTTAACCAGTTAAAGCCATGTCGCTATTGAATTTTACAACAGCACAACTAGCTGCGTGTTATAAAACAATAAAAAAAGAACAAGAGCATTACAGAGAAAAAGTAGAGAGATAGAATTCTTATTAATTTGGGATGAATTATAATAGAATATGACATCTCTATTTATAGGGAAAGAGTGATTTAGCCACCAAGTAAAATCTCTAAAAACTCTCTAAAATATAGACATTCATCTTAAATACAATTTTATTTATAATACTCCCCCTTGAATGTCTATTCAACAGATAATGTATCTCGTTAAAACCTTAACTAAAATAAAACTCAGTGGGAAAAGAATTCTAGAAAAGAAAAAAGAGTACACATGTTTAGAAATACGCCTTTTGGTTGCCTCGTTAAAAACCTTGCAAGAAAAACCCGGTGAGACAAAATTTTGTAAGGGAAAAAGAGTACAACGCGTATTAACTCCCCCTGATGAGAGTATCAATTCACATCCTTGAGCCTTCGCATTTCAATCTTATGCACCATCTTCAAAATATCGTTGGTAGAGATTTGATACACAAATCAATCATATTAACTTGAATGGACATCATTCTTGATAGATATATAATGTCTTCATAAACTGACGTGGAATGGCCTTTTCAATATCTCCAAAGAGGTAAAAACATTTTGCTATCATATTATCATGCTTATAGTTATAGCAAGATATATTTGTGTACTGAGGATGTGGTACTTCAAGATCAAGAATTGTATATGCTTCAAGCAATTGAAATCTTTCAGGGATTATCATATAAGTATAGACAAATAAGCCATATAAATAGACTTCAGATGCATATTAAGTTTTCATGTCATGCTAGACATATAAAATAGATAAAAGTGATTGCACACACCATTGACTTTATACTTTCAAGTATTTAAACTGCATATCCAAAACTATACGTCTTTCATATAAAACCAATTAATTATTTCTCCAGACTTAAGATCCTCTTATATATTTAACGTTATCATATATGTCGTCGACAAACATTATATATCAATTCCAATATATTTTTCATAGAGACATAACATAAAAATCTCTTCATTCATTTCTGGTACCTGAACCTCTCTTGAGATTTTATGAAGTATTATGTCATGTGATCTTCTAGATCAGTTGCCTCCTTACTATGATCATTTGCTCATCTTCTTTATTAAGAATTTTATTTGAAACCGATTTGTCTATACGCTTTAAGCGTACTGTAGACTTTGTCCTTCTAGGACTTATTCTAATAGGAGCATTTGCAGTGAGAATATAGTTATTTTCTTTAGATCAACAAATGCGTCTGATATGCTTTGCAAATTATCTTTTATGAACTTCAAGTTCATATTATCTTATTCGAGGAACTAGATGTAGAAATGATAATTCATTCCACGTAACGTTTTCTCAACTGTTTATCCTGTCTCCCCCTCATGTTAGAAAAACTAACTTGCTTCCTCAACTTTGGGAACTCATCTTTGTGCATTATGGTGTTAATCAAAATATACACCGCACATCAATAATAATAAGATAAAATTATTTGGTTGCTGACCATGAACCAGTTGTGAGGGGAGAATGTAATATACTTTCGTGTATAACGTATATCAAACTAATGTAGATAACTTTGTTCTCATAAGCAATAGTTTAACTATTAAGTGGAGGCACTCAATAAATCATTTTGCTAAACCAGCTGTGATGTAAACTAACTTATCAAGATGAACTGTCTTGAATAGAAAATCTGGAAATTATGCTCTAAATTAAATTATTGAGCAAGTTACCTCACAAACACCAGGTTGCGGGTTAATAATAATCGCACATATAATCATCTCATAGATGCATCTTTATAAGGTTTACATGGCAGGTGAACGGTCCCATATTCACTTTTGAAAAATTTTAGAATTCAAGGGATTCAATCCCAATTTTAGTTGGTATAATAATCGCGAGAACAAGCAACATAAAAGAATTCATAAAGAATCTTCTTCAACACTTACCCATGTTAATTCTCATTTATTTTGCACATCTAAATCAAGATTGCTCAATAGGCCATGCTTGATAAAATTATCTGTATTAGTGTAAACTCCAGGTATACATCATGACATGCGCAATTAATTAAACTTCCAGTTTACCGCGACATGGGCTTTATATCAATAAACATCCAGTTTACTGTGTCATTTAATTTCGCCATATTTTTTATTTGTGTAATACAAATCAGGCAATAAAGCGGGTAGTATTCATTTATACATATTCTCCCACTACAGTTGTAGTAATATAAAGATATTAAATCTTCATTATTCATAGTCTCAATATATCCAACCGCTTTCGCGAATACTTTAGAAACTCAATAAATTTCTTTGAGACTTACTACGACACAAAATAGTATAATTGACTCTTCCAGAGCTCTCAATTAATTTTGTACTACCACTTATTCATCAACATCTATATGGTGAATAAACTTTTAAAGAGAAAGTTATACCATTATGGTCATGATCAAAATTATATGCAAGATCTGTTTGTTGCATTGTAAAATTTGAGGTCAATCGAACTTGATTTGGTATGTTTCGGCATCGAATGTAGAATTTGGAATTCGTTAGTTTTCATTAAGCTTGAATTGGGGTGTGATTCATGTTTTAGTATTGTTTAATATAATTTGAGGCATCGACTAAGTTCGTGTCATATTCTGGGACTTGTTAGTATACTTGGTTGGGGTCCCATGGGGGTTGAATGAGTTTTGGAAGAGTTTTTGGAAGAGTTTGGTGTTTTGAGCATAAACATGTAATGATCCAAATGTCAATTTTTAGTTCTAGAGATTGGAATTCAATTTCGAGACTTCCAGGAGTTTGATAATGAATTATAGGAATGATCTGGAATGTTTGGTCTAATTTCATCAAGTCGCGATTGGGTTTTTAGCGCAAAGCATAAGTTAATTGTTTAACGAGCGAAATTGGTATCACATTGAGCAAATGAGTTCCAAATTGAGTTTCGATTGAACGACTAAGTTTATATTATTATTTGTGACTCATAGGAAAAAGAATCATCGAATTCTGAGTTCGTTTGATGGAGTTAGAGCCTTTTAGTGAAATAATAAATTGCTGGTGCAAGCAGGTTCTGGTGCGGACCTTTAGTGACGGGAAATGAACTTTTAGTGACGGGAAATAGACTTTTAGTGACGAGAAATAGACTTTTAGTGACGGAAAATAGGTTTTTATTGAGCAGTTTTATTTATTTTTAGCTCATTTCAACATTTTTGGGCGAAAGAACATGACTTGGGCGATTTTTCAGAGAAATTTCACGGTAAATCTTGAGGTAAGTCTCTTGTGATCATTGTTAGTCAATAATATTGAATTATCATTGAATATTCTGACTAGATTACGTGTTTTTGAGGTGTAATTCGAGAATTTGGGCCTAGAGATTTGAAAATAAGATTTGAGGATTTGAAGGTCGAGTTGATGTCGGAATTTAGTAAATTTGGTATGGTTTTGAACTCGTATCAGATTGGGTGTTCGGATTCCGTGAAAATTCTGTCGGGCCCCACGTTAACTTTTGGTTGACTTTTTAATGTAAAATTTTAAGTTGACGTTTTATTATCCGGAATTATTTCCGATGAATTTTAATGAAGTTACACAATTAATTTTGATAAATTTGAGCTGTCCAAAGGTCAATTCAAGCAAAAAGACTATTTTGGAATATCAGTATAACTTCAAAAAAGTAAGTATCTTGCCTAACATTGAGTAGGGGAGTTATACCTTAGGCATTGAGTCGTATGTGTCATTTGTGTAATGTGAAAACCGTGTACACGAGGTGACGAGTACGTACTCGGGCTTATATATGTAAATTCTATTGGCTTAAAGTCATAGGCATTTTTAAGTATTAAATTGAAAATTGCTGGCACTTATTAAATTCTTTTTGCCATGCCTCGTTCTTTGATTGTCGAATTTGTTTTATATGATAACTTGGTGTGATTGTTATTGTGATTTTTATGTGAATTTCGTGTGCTTGTTGAGTTGACATCTCCTGAAAATAATTATATTATGAATTTTTCATCTGCAAATAATTTATTAAATAAGTTTAAATTGAGACGTTAATATATTTATCAGAAATTTGGATTTAAGAAGCGATCGTTCTTGCTGAGTTATTTTTCCATCTTTGCGATTGCATATTTACTTTTGGGACTACGAGGCGGTTCCTCGGGAGATCCCCCTGTCAGCATATTTACTTTTGGGACTATGAGGTGGTTCCTCGGGAGATTGCCTTGTTTGCATATTTACTTTTAGGACTACGAGGCGGATCCTCGGGAGATCCCCGTGTCTGCATATTTAATTTTGGAATTACAAGGCGGTTCCTCGGGAGATCCCCCTGTTGCATATTTACTTTTGGGGCTACGAGGCGGTTCCTCGGGAGATCCCTCTATTGTGTATTTACTTTTGGGACTACGAGGCAGTACCTCAGGAGCGCCCATGTTGTTTACCTCTATTTGTTGTGTTGTTATCTTTCTATAAATTCTCATTGTTCACTGATGTTAGGCTAAAAATCCATATTTTAGCATGTAATTTGCCTTGCATTATACCTCAATCTTATTAACTTTGGTGTAAATATGTGTGACTCGAGCTTAATAATGGTATTTATATATGTAGGAGTCAATTTGAAGTGATTTGGCAAGCTTGCATGCAAAGTGAAGTAAAAATAGACGAATTTGGAGGGAGTATGAGTTTGGTGACCCAGGATGGTGCCAGGCACCAACCAAAATGCCAAAGGCAGAATGTGGAAAATTTCGGTGTCTTGGTTGGCACCAGGCACCAAGCGAGACAGCTAAGGACGGGTTTCACCCTACACGCCCCCAACATGTATAAAAGGGGTTCTAAACCTATTTTTTAGGGCAGAGAAGATTAGAGAGGGAAAAAGGAGTCGCCACTCTTGATGGATAGCCATTTTTGAGGGTCAGACTCCACCAAGGAGGACACTTTTTAAGATAGGATTTGGCCTATGGATAATGCAATAACACGCTAGGAGCAAGAAGGCGAATTCTTCTATGAGTTTTTCACTTCCTTCTTCCTATTTTCATTATTGGTTATGAATTCTAGTATTGTAGTTTTGCATACTATTTTGAATAACTACTTTGTTATCTAGAGTTTTGATAGAACCTTTTGTAGGTTAAATTCTTGTTATATTTTTATATAATTAAGTCGTTGGATTTCTCTACTTGTTCAACTATGTGTTTATTGTTGTTGATTGAATGACCATCAATTAACTGTGCCTATTTAGTGTGTATATTGCTCGAGAGAGAGTACACATTTAGGTAGTTGTTGAACAATATCACTCCTAACGTATGTGAGAGATCAATACGGAGGGTTTAAAGGTGGGATTAGACATAACGAAACCTTGGTATGATCGTAGTGAGCAGTGAATTAGTGACAACTAGCGTAGTTCGAGAGAATACGTCTAGTAAATTGTGGTAGTTGCTCGAGAGAGACCTACGACACCCAAAGTACTCCCGATCGGTAGGGAATACTTAAGGCGAAATTATAGAAGGCGTAGAGGGAAGGATTCCGACAATTGGAAAAATCATAACTCTAGACCTCCTTAGGCTTGTCTCCAATTTCTTCCTTGTTAGTTGATAATTTTACGGCTTTATAATATTTGTTAGTTAATTAGTAGAAATAAAAATCAAATCTTTATAACTAGAAAATTGTTTGGACTTGTGTTTCGTAGCAATATTGAATAGCTGTAGCTAAGCCTTAGTTCTTTGTGGGATTCGACTCCGCACTTGTAAATCGGATTATATTTGCAACGATCACTTAGTCATTTTTATAAGACATAGTTGGGCGTGATCAAATTTTGGCGCCGTTGCCGGGGAACTAAGGGTGTAGTTGTATGTGTACACATTGCTAGGTTTCAAGTTGAACTTTTATTTTTGTTTTCTTGTATTTTTTTTGTTTTACTTGTTAATTTGAGAAATATCGCATAGTAGAATTATGGGAGTTTTGATGTTGGTAATTCTACTGTTGATCTTCCTTTTGTGTATTGTAGAGGAAACCACCTGTGGCAAAATTGTCAAAATATTTCCGAGAGCGAGTTATGTGCACAAACTCAATCTTATATGTGGAATGTATATAATATGTGTGGTGATCAAGATGGTCACTTTCATGGTTGTGCTTATATTTCTTATCTTCTCCCAACCCCTTACTTTGATGTTTCTTCTTTTTCTTGTGAAGTTAACAGGAATAAAGAACCCAAGGATGATGATCTGAAAGAGATCAAGGAGATGATAAGGTGCCTTGTGGAGCAAAATAATGAGAAACAATTGCACATACAAAGGCAATATGCTACCATTCGCAACTTGGAGACACACGTAAGTCAACTAGTTGAAACATTTAATGCTCGACAAGCCAATATTATAGAAAGTGTCACTACCCAAAATTCTAACTTGTCCTGATGGCGCCTATCTCGATACTAGGTAAGCCGACAATCTCAATAAATCACAATTTCTTTTAAGTTTGAAAATATAATATTTAAACACAATCCACAAATCTCGCAAATACTGATACAAACACTCCCAAAATCTATTGTCACTGAGTACATGAGCATCTAATATGAATACAAGTTTGAAAAATACGGTCCATAATAGTCTGAGACCAAATACAGTAAATAAGGAGATAGGGAATGAGAGGCAAGGTTTGCGAAATACGGCAGCTACCTCAGAATCTCGAGAAAATCAACTGTGCGAAAGAATCAACACCCGCTATGTCCGGAAACACCTGGATCTTCACACGAAGTGTAGGGTGTAGTATGAGTACAACCAACTCAGCACGTAACAATAATAAATAAGGAGCTGAAGAAAATGACGAGCTACACAGTCACAGTTCATTTTCAGATTCCAGCATAGAGTAGACATGCTATCAATTCCAGCAGTTTAAGTCAAATCAGTTTTATACAGTTCAAGTTCATGTAATCCGGATATAAAATCTTTCGGAGAATTTCACAACAATGACAGATAGAAACTAAGTGCAATAACAAATGAAAAGCAAGTACAGTCTCTCAGGGCAATAATTACTCAATTCGTCACAACAGCTCAACCACTCGGTTCTCAGCCCTCAACACTCACACTCAATGGGTACCCGCGCTCACTAGGGGTGTACAAACTCCGGAGGGGCTCCTACAGCCCAAGCGTTATAATCTGCACGGACAACTCACGTGCCATGGTGTAAATATCTGAATCCGCACGGACAACTCACGTGTTGCACGAACATCTCATGTGCTATAGTATAATATAAGGGTCCGCACGGACAACTCACATGTTACACGGACAACTCACATGCTATAGTATAATATCTGGATCCGCACGGACAACTCACATGCTATAGTATAATATAAGGATACGCACGGACAACTCACGTATTGCGCGGATAACTCACGTGCTATAGTATAATATCTCACAATCAGGCCCTCGGCCTCATTAAGTCATAAATCTCTCCAGTTTCTCGGGCTCTCAATAGTCATGATACTCAGCCCAAATAACAATAATATGATTGTCACGACCCAAAATCTAACCATGGTCGTGATGGCGCCAATCTTGTTACAAGGCAAGTCTATTTTCCAAAATATTACTACTAAATCAATTATAAGAATTTAATAAAACAATACCAATATTTGAATTTCTCATAAACTAAATCAACTCTAAATATAATATAGAAAAAATACGGAAACGAGCCCCAAACATCGGGGTGTCACTAAGTCATGAGCGTTTAAAACTATAAACTAAAATATATAAACTGTCTAACTGTCCAAAAGAAGAAATGACAAAAGGAGTAACAAGGTCCTGCGGACGCTAACAGCTACCTTGCAGTTTCCAAATATAGCCGGCACGAACTCAACGATCGCCGCCTTCTAACTCACCTGGATCTGCACATAAAGTGCAGGGTGTAGTATGAGTACAACCGACTCAGTAGTAATAGAAATAACTAAGGAACTGAGCAGTAGTAACGAGCTAAGCAGAATAATCCAATTATTATTTCCACAATTAAGTACAAACAGGAGTAGATAGGTAATTTCATAAATCAGTAAGACTACAAGGAAAATTAACAAGTAAATGCAGCAACAACAAAAGTAAATGCAACCTCACAGCAATGTCACTCCATCACTCAGCACTCGCACTCAACGCTCAACACTCTGTGCTCACTGGGGGTGTGTACAGACTCCGGAGGGGCTCCCAAAGCCCAAGCTCTAAGCATGGACAACTCATGTGCCATTATATCAATACCTGGATCCGCACGGTCAACTCACGTGCTACGCGGACAACTCAAGCGCTATGGTATCAATACATGTACCCGCACGGTCAACTCACATGCTAGCGGACAACTCACGAACTTAGTTGAACCTTCGGAATACCCAAAACAACACCAAAACAGCAAATCAACCTCGGATTCAAGCCTAAGAATTTCTAAACCTCCAACTTTCACCAATTCAAGCCCAATTCTACCACGGACCTCCAAATTATATTTCGGACATACTCCTAAGTCTAAAATCACCCAACAAAGCTAATCAAATCATAAAAATCCAAATTCGAATTCGTTTACTCATAAGTCAACTTTCGGTTGACTTTTCTAACTTAGCTTTCTAACTAAGAGACGAGGTATTCATTTCACTCCAAACTACTCCAAAACCCAAACCTACCAACTCGATATAACTCAACACATCTGAACAACACAATAAGAAGCAGAAATAGGGAAAATAGGGCTATAACTCTCAGAACGAACGGCCGGGTCGTTACAATGATGCATTTGTAATGAACAGTAAAGATTGAGATAAAATAAATAAATAAACTATGACTGAGTACAAAATAACAATTTAGCAGATAATTCAATATGCATAAGACCTCTGTGGTCTTTACAACACCATCACATAGCCTAATCATGCTTCACTATCAAATATTTATAGCATAGAAATGGCACATAGCTAACGACAAGCTTATTCAACTTTCCAGTTTCACAGAATGGACCAAGTCCCAATTCCCACGGTGCATGCCTACACGCCCGTCACCTAGCATGTGTGTAACCTCCAAAATACTCACATAATACAATAATCTAGGGTTTCATACCCTCGGGACCAGATTTAAAATTGTTACTTACCTCAAACCGTGAAATTCTTATTTCACTAAGCCTTTGCCTCGTGAATTGGCCTCCAAACGCTTCGAATCTAGCCACAAATAATTCAATCCAGTCAATAAAATTTATTGAAATTAATTCCATAAGAAAATATAAATTTTTCATAAAAATCCGAAATTTAACTCAAAAATCGCTCATGGGCCCCACATCTCTATCTAACAAAACTCACAAAATCCGATAACCCATTCAATTACGAGTCCACCCATACTAATTTTATCAAATTCCGATAACAACTCGACCTCCAAATCTAAAATTTTCGTTCTTGAAAAGTTTTGCAAAAATCTTGATTTTTTCCATTTAAATCCGAAATAAATGATAAATATAACCATCGATTTATGAAATATAATTACTTTTGGATATAAGACACTTACCGAAGTTGAAGTCGTGAAAAATCCCTTTGGAATCACCCAAATCCGAGACTCAAAACTTAAAAATGAGTAAAAATGGCTAACTCCTATTTTTAAGCATTCTGTCCAGGCAAGTCGCATGTGGGAAATGCGACTTTGCCTGATTTTCGGGCAAATATAAATTGCTACCAGCCTTTATTCAGTTGACCATAACTTTTTATACAATTATCTAAATAATAAATGGTTTAACTTTTTGAAAATTAGAATCAAAGTGCTACAACTTTCATGTTTTTATATTTTTCAGATTCCTTATAGATATCGAGATATAAGCTTCCAAAGTCGACTCCACGTATAATAAATTTCTGGCGAAACTGCTTTAGGAGCCTTCATTCAGTCGACCATAACTTTCTCTACCAATATCCAAATGATAAATGATTTAACTTTCTGGAAACTAGAATCAAAGGGCTACAACTTTTATGTTTTGAAACTTTTCAGATTCCTTATAAATTTTGAGATATAAGCTTCTAAATTCAGCTATGCGATTGCACAAGTTGCTGTCCAAAAACATCTTCTGCAGTAGAAATATTCCAGCAGCTCCTTTTGTCCGAAATCATTCCATTAACCTTCCGAAATCCATCCGAGACCCTCGAGACCTTAATCAAATATACCAATATGTCCCAAAATACAATACGAACTTAGTTGAGGCTTCAAACCATGCCAAACAACGACGAAATTATGAATCGCGCATCGAATCGAATTATGAGTTTTTAAATTTTCCAACTTCTATATTTTGCGCCGAAACTTATCAAATCAATTCTGATTAACCTTAAATTTTGCACACAAGTCATAAATAACATAACGGATCTATGAAAATTTTCAGAATTGAATTCCGACTCCGATATCAAAAAGTCAACTCCCCGGTCAAACTTCTCAGAAATTTAACTTTCGACATTTCAAGCCTAATTCCTCTATTGACCTCCAAATAATTTTCCGGACACGCTCCTAAGTCCAAAATCACCATACGGAGCTATTGGAATCATCAAAACTCTATTCCGGGGTCGTTTATACATAAGTCAACATCCGATCAACTATTTCAAACTTCCAACATGAAATTCATTCTTCCAAGCTAACTCCGAAATACCTTAAAACTAAAACCGACAATTCACACAAGTCATAATACCTCGTAGGAAGTTATGCAAGAATTCAAATAGTTGAAAGGAGTATAAATACTCAAAACGACCGGTCAGGTCGTTACAATCTCCCGCACTTAAACATACGTTCGTCCTCGAACGTGCCAAGATTTGTTCCTAAGCCTTTAAATCACTGTTCCTCCTTACCATGCACATACCTGGGGGTGATCCCACGTCGCCCTATTCTATATAGGCCGATAACATAACACAACTGAAAATCATTAATTTAACCTTAACCCAAAACTTGGAGCCCAATTTCTAATACCCAGAATTCTTTTCAAGATCTAAATCTCACTCACCGTATAAGTCTGAACAAGCTGTATCAAGCCATAGCCATAACCTCAGATATAATCACATTGCATACTACATAACTCACATGCTCGCAGCACCATTTTCGATCACAGTAACTACTCAAAACCAACCCGGCACTAGTATTAAATCTCATATCAAACAAAACCCAGTTCCCAAAACTTTTGTACACTGTTGATAATGAAAGAAACATGTGGAATCTCATAACCACTTATCATTTCAACTAGTCATGGAGCTCTCTCGTCCCAACCAGAACCATAATCACTTTCTAAGTCGACTTTCGATATCATCCTCCCAAATATACCATTATCAAACCCGATAGTACATATTCTAGGTCCGATGACCTTATATTATAAAACAAAACTATTCCACATACACACCATACCAGTATATCTCAATCCAAAAACTGTGCAATCTGTGCACCCAAAAATGGAAAATATCTCAGAAAAGAGAACCGTTTCGCAAGTTCAGCTAGCACCACCACAACCTAATATTTACAACCAACTCCTCAAATTTTGTGAAGAGAATAACCGTAGGCACATGTACACAATTCCTCAAATACGCTGCTCAAGTAATTTTTATCGTAGAGGAAGGAAAGCAATGAAATCAGATAAATTATCAAAGAAATAAAATTCCCATACACTGCATGGACAACTCGACACATGCAACTCACGTGTCAATAATATAAATTGCCTGGCATGGTCACAGGCCTCCAGTCCCAGCATATCATACATGAGCAATTAAACAAGTATACATGTATATGATAATAAAATCAGATTCGCATGCTCCTGCACTGGTATAAATAACACGTCATAGCATGGGCATGTGCAAGTCTGCTATCACACTTCAAATCGGCAAGTTAACACAGAAATAGTAACTACCCCATTTATTCTGGGGAATTAGTCTCTTTGTAACCTCAAATGTAGCCCAGATAGTTCTCAACAAAGGTACGAGCACGAGAAATGTTATAACTTTACGCTTAACAGTCAACTCTAGGCATATCATAGCTTAAGCATTCTTTCAAGTATGAATACTTGCCCCGATGCCCGCACATTGGCTCAAACCTCACATATATGCACACTTATAGCGCGTAGCTATCACAAATAATTAACGCAACTAGTGCCTCCACTGAGTTAAAATAAAATACTCACCTCAAACAGTCCGCAACCCGAAACAATATACTTATGAGAACTCCCGGTCTCATTATTCATCAAACACATGAATCACTGTAACTGATCCCAACTCCAGCACTATAATGACTAACACATCTTCCATTCACGATCTTCCCATAAGGAATACTTTCATAATTCTTCTGTGCCACATAGCAATAATTTGAATATCAGCAGTCTATCAACCATGTGAGTACTGCAATACCGATGAGCATCCATAAGTCAAAACACAATGCGCCTTCTGAAATGCGCACCCTTCTCAGGGATTACCGAGCAGTTACAACATTCCTCTAAATATCTAAAATTAACGATTTTGTCCAAAATTCGTAACCTTCCCTTCAAGATTGAACCGCCACCTTATGCATGTAAATATTAATCCCACATGGCATACCTTATCTATTATGCCATCATGTGACAAGCACGAGAATCTCATTATCAACTCTGAGTCACCAACAAATTACATACCCAGTTAGTTAGAAACCTTCCATTTGCTTCCTTTCCAAGAGGAAATCACAATACACAACACCGATAGAAAATATTCATCTCAAATCATGGTAGAAACCATCAAGAACTCTTCGAAATCCATTTGCACATAACCAAGCTATCAGAACTGAATTCCTCTAACTCGACCAAGCCATGCAGGTCACCAAACCCAAGAATATTACCACCGAAACATCTGTAAACATCTCACCATATCATAATTACCACAAGAACCGAGCATACCATTACCATACTGATCCAACGTGTTACCCATTTGTCCTATTTTCTCTGAGTTTCTTCTGAATTACCCTCAAGTTGACATTGCTCCTTGTCAGAACACTACTATCCTTACCCACAACTCACTACAAGACACCCTAACATAAAATCATACTGCCCTAAGGCCCATAAGCTACTATATTCTTTTTAAGCACCACAAAAGTACCACAATCGAGACCCCCCGCATTGAAAAGACCTTATGTGGACTTAAAATTATTCTTTTTTACCTTTCTTGCACTGAAATGTAGAATCCATAGTCATACAGAATTACCGCAAGTCCCGACACCATCCAGTGTAAATAACCGATTCTGATAATATACAAATTTCAATTTTGTTTTTCACATATATATTTTAAATCCATTAGAACCCTTTCAAAAGTCACCCATTATGCTCAAATCTAAATTGCACCGCCCAAATGGGCCGAAAGACACAAGCCCCATTAGCACAACGACCCCCAAAGAAGTAACCCCGCCTTAACACCACCAATCAAATTCATACTTCATGCGCACTACATCCTTTAAAATAATAATTTAATCATTTCATGATTTTTCACATTTTCATAAAGTGCAATATAACCTGCATTCAAGAAATTGTTTTGCTCGAGTCATCCCCGATATCAACCTTTACAAGTCATAACTAATCAACAAGTATGCCTCAGACCAAAACCAATACCGCACATAATCGTGCAATCAAATCGTAGATAGCAGACTCCCCCACTTGGCTCAAATCCATATAACAAAATATCTCATAACTCACCATACCCATACTCTACTATTGTCATAATCCTGCAGTCAATTCCACGAAAAGTCTTCACAAGCTCATGTAACACAAACTATAAAATACCTCAAATCATCTACTAAGCTCGCCTTCATCCCCGTGACGGTTAAGTCAACTTTCTCAACTGATCCAAACTCAAATCGCAACACATATACCCCGTTGGAAGAAAAGAAACTCTTCATTCAACATTATAAGGAACACACATACGTAGATTACTCCGCAGGAGATAACCCACCTGCTTAGCCTCAAATTGGCATCTTTCTATATCCTTTCGCAACCACAATTACTACGGAATCACTTAATATTTCTGAGTTTGAACTCATCAACACGACATTAGATTTAATTTGTCCCACAATTTAACAACGTAAAAGATCCCTCAACACATTCATACTCGAGACTATACGTCAAATCAAGATTCAAACCATCTTAACACATCCCGCAATCACATCATACTTATCATATAGCCATTTAACCGCTCATCGAGCCACAAATTCTTCCTGTAAGGATATTACCGGACATATGAGCTCACAACCAAAACTTCCGAGTCTAAGTTGCGGTCTAAACTTGGCCCCAAGTCCTCTAGACATGTCCATCACCAAAAAAACACATAATATACATCTTGAACCTCGTTCATGGAATCACAAGCCAACGAGGCAAAACTGATACTGAGTGCTCACATACGCACATGAATGCTTGGAAGGAATTCAAAGAGTTATGTTTCAAGATGAATCAATTCTGCACGATAGAATACAAGAAAGTGAAATTTTCCTAAGGGTTCGACAACCTCTCGAAGATAAGTACAGATGTCTCTATACCAATCTGCAAGACTCTATTAAACATGCTCATGACTCGTGAGACCTATGTAAGCCTGGGCTCTGATACCAACTTGTCACAACCAAAACTTCTAACCTGTCGTGATGGCGCCTATCTCGAAAATAGGCAAGCCGACAATCTCAATAAACAACAATTTTTTTTAAGTTTGAAAATATAATATTTAAACATAATCCACAAATCTCACAAATACCGATACAAACACTCCCAAAACCTGGTGTCACTAAGTACATGAGCATCTAATATGAATATAAATTTGGAAAATACGGTCCATAACAGTCTGAGACCAAATACAGTAAACAAGGAGATAGGAAAAGAGAGGCAAGGTCTGCGAAACACGACAGCTACCTCAAAATCTTCGAAAAATTAATTGTGCGAAAGAATCAACACCAGCTATGTCCGGGAATACCTGGATCTGCACACGAAGTGCAAGGTGTAGTATGAGTACAATCAACTCAGCAAGTAATAATAATAAATAAGGAACTGAAGATAGTGACGAGCTACATAGTCATAATTCATTTTCAGTAATTCCAGCAGAGAGTAGACATGCTATCAATTCCAGCAATTTAAGACAAATCAGTTTTATACAGTTCAAGTTTATGTAATCTGGATATAAAATCTTTCAGAGAATTTCACAACAGTGACAGATATCAACTAAGTGCAGCAACAAATGAAAAGCAAGTACAGCCTCTCAAGGCAACAGTTACTCAACTCATCACAACAGCTCAACCACTCGGCTCTCATCCCTCAACACTCACACTCAATGGGTACCCGCGCTCACTGGGGGTGTACAGACTCTAGAGGGGCTCCTATAGCCCAATCGCTATAATTTTCACGGACAACTCATGTGCTGCACGAACAACTCATGTGCCATAGTATAAATATCTGGATCCGCACGGATAACTCACGTGTTGCACGGACAACTCACGTGCTATAGTATAATATAAGAATCCGCACGGATAACTCACGTGCTAGAAAGACAACTCACATGCTATAATATAATATTTGGATCCGCACAGGCAACTCACGTGCTCCACGGACAACTCACGTACTATAGTATAATATAAGGATCCGCACGGACAACTCACGTGCTGCACGGATAACTCACGTGCTATAGTATAATATAAGAATCCGCACGGATAACTCACGTGTTGCACGGACAACTCACGTGCTGCACGGATAACTCACGTGCTATAGTATAATATCTCACAATCAGGCGCTCGGCCTAACTCAGTCATAAATCTCTCAAGTTTCTCGGGCTCTCAATAGTCATGATACTCAGCCCAAATAACAATAATATGATGCATCAATAATGAATAATAGAGACTGAGATAAAATAAACAAATAAAATATGACTGAGTACAAAATAATAATTTAGAAGATAATTCAACATGCACAAGACCCATGTGGTCTTTACAATACCATCACATAGCCTAAGCATGCTTCACTATCAAATTTGTATAGCATAGAAAGGGCACATAGCTAACGACAAGCTTATTCAACTTTCAAGTTTCACGGAATGGACCAAGTCCCAATTCCCACGGTGCACGCCCACACGTCCGTCACCTAGCATGTGCGTCACCTCCAAAATACTCACATAATACAATAATCTGGGGTTTCATACCCTCAGGACTTGATTTAAACTGTTACTTACCTCAAACCGTAAAATTCTTATTCCACTAAGCCTTTGCCTCGTGAATTGGCCTCCAAACACCTCGAATCTAGCCACAAATAATTCAATTCAATCAATAAAATTTATTGGAATTAATTCTATAAGAAAATGTAAATTTTGCATAAAAATCCGAAATTTAACTCAAAAATTACTCATGGGGTCCACGTCTCGGAATCTGACGAAACTCATAAAATTCGAAAACCCATTCAATTACGAGTCCACCCATATTAATTTTATCAAATTCTGATAACAACTCGACCTCCAAATCTAAACTTTTCGTTCTTGAAAAGTTTTGCAAAAATCTTGATTTTTTCCATTTAAATCCGAAATAAATGATGAATATAACCATGGATTTATGAAATATAATCACTTTTGGATATAGGAAACTTACCCAAGTTGAATTCGTGAAAAATTCCTTTGGAATCGCCCAAATCCGAGACTCAATACTGAATAATGAGTAAAAATGGATAACTTCCATTTTTAAACATTCTGCCCAGGCAAGTCGCATGTGTGAAATGCGACTTTGCCTGATTTTCGGGTAAATATAAACTGCTACCAGCCTTTATTCAGTTGACTATAACTTTCTGTACAATTGTCCACATAATAAATGGTTTAACTTTATGGAAACTAGAATCAAAGCGCTACAACTTTCATGTTTTGATAATTTTCATATTCCTTATAGATCTCGAGATATAAGCTTCCAAATTCGGCTCCACGTATCAGAAATTTCTAGAGAAACTGCTTTATGAGCCTTCATTCAGTCGACCATAACTTTCTGTACACATGTCCAAATTATGAATGATTTAAATTTCTAAAAACTAGAATCAAAGGGCTACAACTGTTATGTTTTGAAACTGTTCCGATTCCTTATAGATTTTGAGATATAAGCTTTCAAAATCAGCTCTGCGATTGCACAAGTTGCTGTCCAAAAACAGCTTCTGTAGCAGAAAAATTCCAGCAACTTCTTTTGTCTGAAATCCATTCCGTTAACCTTCCGAAATCCATTTGAGGCCCTCGGGACCTTAACCAAATATACCAACATGTACCAAAATATAATACGAACTTAGTTGAGGCTTCAAACCATGCCAAACGATGCTGAAATTATGAATCGCGCATCGAATCGAATTATGAGTTTTTAAATTTTCCAACTTCTATATTTTGCGCCGAAACGTATCAAATCAATTCCGATTGATCTCAAATTTTGCACACAAGTCATAAATAACATAAGAGATCTATGAAAATTTTCAGAACTGAATTCCGACTTCGATATCAAAAAGTCAACTCCCCGGTCAAACTTTCCAAAAATTCAACTTTCGTCATTTCAAGCCTAATTCTTCTACCGACCTCCAAATAATTTTCCGGACACGCTCCTATGTCCAAAATTATCATACAGAGCTATTGGAATCATCAAAACTCTATTCCGGAGTTGTTTACACATAAGTCAACATACAGTCAACTATTACAACTTAAGCTTCCAACATAAAATTTATTCTTCCAAGCTAACTCCGAAATACCTTAAAATCAAAACCGATAATTCACACAAGTCATAATACCTCATAGGAAGTTATTCAAAACTTCAAATAGTTGAAATGAGCGTAAATACTCAAAATGACCGGTCAGGTCGTTATAGATAGTAGCCAAGAAAAGCATGAATTAGATACTGAAATTGAGGTTCTAATGGAGGAAGTTAGAGTAGAACACCAACAACCTAGCCAACTAGAATTTGAGGATGCCAATATTGAAGGCGTGATACTAGAGTCAACCGAGGACATTGAGAATAAATATTTAGTTAACTCTAGTGTCATTGGTGTAGAGGACGTTGAACATCTCGAAGTTCATGTATTTAAGCATGTTGGGCCTCATTCCAAACACTTCTCTACATTATGTTCGGATGGTGAAATGAGAATGGATCCTTATGAGCGTAGAAAGGAGACAAGGGAAGAGGTAGACGAGCCATATATTTTGAAATTTTTGAGGCCGTCTAGGCAAGGTGATAGTCCTCAGCTTAAAGCCAAAAAGCGCATAAGGAATTATTTAATTTTTGGCTTACAAGAATTTACACCACCCCAAGAGCATGATCACAGAACAAAATCAAAACTTGGGGTCCAATTCATAAGTTCGAAGTGGAGTCATAAAGTGATTCATGTCGTGCCACGCCGTTAAATTAGGCACTTGTTGGGAGACAACCCAACTTTACTCTTTTTTTTAAAAAAAAATTTATTACTCTTTTTAATTGTGTTATTTTTGTAGTGTAGTTTTTTATTTTGTAGGAGCATGAAAGAAAGCCATGAGAAGGAATAAAAAGCAAACCAGATGGTTGGAACTAAGTGTGAGGTACCTGCATGAAGAACCAGGCTTGGGAGAAGTCTGAGTATCCCACGAGTTGCTAATACTTTGGCCTTTTGCCTACCAGTGAGTTTCTTTTACCCTTTTGTTATTTATGATGTGCATTAGGGGTGCATTAGGGACAATGCACAATTTTAAGTATGGGGTGAGGAGATTATCTGGGTGATATTCTATGATATTTTACTTGTGTTAGTTTAACTAAAAATATTTTTTTGGACTTTTCGTGACGATGGATCTCTTGGACAGCTTTTTTGAGGGATTAAGGTCCAATGAAAAAATTCAGAAATATTTTATTTATTTATTTAGTCATAGGTAGATAATAATACCCCTTGGTTTTTCTTTTGACATTGGTTCTTTTCCATGGGATGTAACTTGAATCGGATAATTTTTATTTTTAAGAAATTGAGGAAAGAAAACATGAGTGTCCTATAGGCCTTTTGACTTGTTTGATGCTAACATAGTTAGGCCTTAGCATGCAAATTACCTTCCTAACAGGTTTTAATAATAATTGATGTCGTGAAAGATTGAATAGCCTGTCTGTGACGCTCTCTCTCAGTTACTTGACTCATTGTTCATCTAGTACTTTATTGCTTAATACTTCTTGACCTTGTGATTACTTGCCTAAACTTGAGAGTTGGAATGGAACAATACCGATTGGGGTCATGTGTATTATGTGATGTGAGATGTGATTACATTTTGTGCTATCATGTATTTGTCTAAAACTTTCCCTGTGTGTTTGTCAAAGCGAAATAAGTAAGAGAGATAATGTAGGCATTTCTTTGATTATCCATTTAGCTATTATGCCACCATCTATAAACGTATCTGTAGATAGACCATTTGAGCCTATAAACCTTTTCTTTGGCACCCACATTACAAGTCGATTCCCATTTTATTCTTAATTAAATCCTTTTGAACCTTTACCTCCGAAAACACTTAAGTCACTAGAAGAGTAAGGTGAGAGTTGGGGTAGCTTTTGAGTGGAACCATAGAAAGGCCAAAGGTGCATATATGTTTTGGAAGAGCATTAGCTGGGCAACCTAAATTAATGGATAGTGTTGAAGAAAAAAAAAGAAAGAAAAAAGAAAATATATATATATATATATATATATATATGCCTGTCTGTGACGCTTTCTCTCAGTTACTTGACTCATTATTCATGTAGTGCTTTATTGCTTAATACTTCTTGACTTTGTGATTACTTGCCTAAACTTGAGAGTTGGAATGGAACCATCACAACTGGGGTCATGTGCATTGTGTCATGTGAGGTTTTTATTACATTGTATGATATCCTATGTTTGTCTAGAACTTGCCCTAAGTGCTAGTCGAAGTAAAATAAGTGAGCTTTGGGAGTCTAGGAGATGATTTTAACATTTGTTTGATTGTCCATTGAGCTATTATGCCACTATAAATAAAATTATCCTTAGATATCCCATTTGAGCCTACAAGCGTTTTCTTTGGCACTTACATTACAAGCCGAGTCCCATATTATTCTTAATTGAATTTTTGTTGAACATGTACTTCTGAAAGCACTTAAGTCGCTAGAAAAATAAGGTGTGGTTGGGGTAGCTTTTGAGTGGAACCATAGTAAGGCCAAAAGGTGCATGTATGTTTTGGAAGATTATTAATTAGTCAGGCAACCTAAGTTAGTGGAGAGTGTTGAAAAAAAAGGAGAAGAAATAAAGAAGCAAATAAAATACAAAAAAGGGAGAATATATATATATGTATAGAAAATACACCTCCTATTCATCGTGATCCGGGCTAGTGAATGCGTAGTTGTGCTTAAAGAAGAAGGGCCAAGTTGTATATGATTTCTTGGCATTGCTTGAATTGGTCGTAAAAAGTGTGTATTTGAAAGTTAAGTGTAGTGTATTAAAGTTCTTAGGAGGGTTAGTGATTATACCCAAAATATATCCCACCCATTCCTTAGCCTACATTACAACCCGTAAAGACCTAATTGATCTTAGACTTAGCGAGCTTAGATTAGCGGACATATACACTACGGGAAAGCCTATGGTACAACCATGGAGTGCACATGAATTTCCTTGTGAGAGTTAGTGGTTCTTTGTTCATATATGTGATGTCCTTAAATTATATTCGAATACATATTTGAATGTATGGACGTAATACCCTCTTATTCTTTGGTGAGGAACATGAGTCCATGACGGATATGTGACGTTATTAAACATCTTTTGTTGGGTGAGTGCACGTGCTGAGAATACTTATTGGCGATGATTCGGTCTTTGAGGTTGGGCAGTTATGGGCAGGTTGTTTGAGTGTTTTTAATTGGTCCGGCATGTGAAAGTTGGGAAAAGTATGAATACGTATGCAAGGGCTTAATTGTTGGTATCAACCATGGTCATAGGTGTAGTGTGTTGAATTGCCAAATGTTCCTCCATTGTATGATGTCTTGCGTGCATTGTTTGGTTAGCAAGGTTTTAGGTTGCTCAAGGACGAGCACGAGCTTAAGTGTAGGGTGGTGATGTTAGGCTAAAAATCCATGTTTTCGCATGTAATTTGCCTTGCATTATACCTCAATCTTATTAACTTTGGTGTAAATATTTGTGACTCGAGCTTAATAATGGTGTTTATATGTATAGGAGTCAATTTGAAGTGATTTGGCAAGCTTGCATGCAAAGTGAAGTAAAAACAGAAGAATTTGGTGCCAGGCACCAACCAAAACGCCAAAGGCAGAATGTGAAAAAATTCGGTGTCCTGGTTGGCGCCAGGCGCCAAACGAGACGGCTAAGGACGGGTTTCACCCTATACGCCCCCAACATGTATAAAAGGGGTTCTAAACCTATTTTTTAGGGTAGAGAAGATTAGAGAGGCAAAATGGAGCTGCCACTCTTGAGGGAGAGTCGTTTTTTAGGGTCAGACTCCACCAAGGAGGATGTTTTTGGAGGTGGGATTCAACTTGAGGATGCAAGAATACGCTAGGAGCAAGAAGGCGAGTTCTTGTATGAGTTTTTCACTTTCTTCTTCCTATTTTCATTATTGGTTATGAATTCTAGTGTTGTAATTTTGCATACTATTATGAATAGCTAATTTGTTATCTAGAGTTTTGATAGAATCTTTTATAGGATAAATTCTTGTTATGTTTTTATATAATTGAGTCGTTGGATTCCTCTACTTGTTCAACTACGTATTTATTGTTGTTGATTGAATGTCCATCAATTAACTATGCCTATTTAGTGTGTATATTGCTCGAGAGAGAGTACACATTTAGGTAATTGTTGAACAACATCACTCCTAACGTATGCGAGAGATCAATACGGAGGGTTTAAAGGTGGGATTAGAGATAATGAAACCTTGGTGCGATTGTAGTGAGCAGTGAATTAGTGACAGCTAGCGTAGTTCGAGAGAATACGTCTAGTAAATTCTGGAAGTTGCTCGAGAGAGAGCTACGACATCCAAAGTACTCACGATCGGTAGAGAATACTTAGGCGAAATTATAAAAGGCGTAGCGGGAAGGATTCCGACAATTGAGAAAATCATAACTCTAGACCTCCTTAGGCTTGTCTCCAATTTCATCCTTGTTAGTTGATAATTTTACTGCTTTATAATATTTGTTAATTAATTAGTAGAAATAAAAATCAAATCTTTATAATTAGAAAAGTGTTTGGACTTGTGTTTCTTAGTAATATTGAACAACTGTAGCTAAGCCTTAGTTCTCTGTGGGATTCGACTCCGGACTTGAAAATCGGATTATATTTACAACGACCGCTTAGTCCTTTTTATAAGGCATAGTTGGGCGTGATCATTCACTTCTCAATCATTTCGTTATATTATTTTGTCTTCTGCCTTGTGGATTGTCAGTGCAGTTACGATATGAAATGGGACACGAGGTGCCGTAAGTAAATGATGATAATTTTGGCACGTGAGTTGTCCCTGCGATTGTGATAGAGATATGGACACGAGGTGCCGTGGAAATATGAAAGTGGGTTGAGACCCATAATTTTTATGATTATGAAATGAGGTGTCACATGGTGACTTTTATTTGAAAGGAATTTTATTCGAAAGAATTTTATTTGAAGAAATTATATTCGAAAGATATTTATTTGAAAGAATTATATTTGAAAGATATTTATTTGAAGGAATTATATTTGAAAGATATTTATTTGAAGGAATTATATCCGAAAGATATTTATTTGAAAGAATTATATTCGAAAGATATTTATTTGAAGGAATTATATTCGAAATATATTTATTTGAAATAATTATATTTGTAAGATATTTAATTGAAATGATTATATTCTAAGGACTTCTATTTGGAAAAAAAAACTTAGAGATAAAATATGTATATTTTGAAGGATTTGATTAATTGGTTGTGCTTGTGTTCATTATTCATTTGGGCAATAATTATGGTGCTCTTGCTGCCTTGCTCTTTATATTGTGAGCACCCAATTTTTGCCCTAATGCAAATCGCTCCTAAAAATATCCCAAAATAGTTTAGAGTTGTTCATGCATATTTAGAGTTTGTTTTAAAACCATAGAAAATGATACAAATGTTCAAATCTTAATTTCATAGCATTTTAGATTTTAAATTATATTTTTAGAATTTAATTACATTGTTAAATGCATTAGTTAAATATCTATAAAAAATGCATTCTTAAATTAGTTAATTAATTAGGTCATTTAGTAAATTATTATGTAAAATAGATAATTAATTTGGCCATAACAATCAAATTAAACTAAAGTGGCCAACATTGCAAAATACAAAGAAAGAAGAAAAGAGGGATGTCCAAATTTGGGCCAAATTCCAAACGGCCCATTTGCCTCTTTTTCCTTCCAATTTCGCCCTAGCCCAGCAACCTGGTCCGATGACCCGCATATCCAACCCGTTTGGCATAATTCTCTCCTCATTAATACCTAAACCTATCTCTCATTCTCACAAACCAGAGAAGAGACCCTCCCCTTCCTAAAAACCCTAGCGTCGCCTGGTCCCCCTCCCTTCCAAAAACAGACAATCTCCTCCCCCCATAGTCACGACCCAAAATCTCACATGTCGTGATGGCGCCTATCGCAATACTAGGCAAGCGGACAATCTCAATAAACTCCCATATCTTTTATGTTTAAAAACAAAATGATTAAATTCAGCGGAAAAAAATTCATAAATACATATATAAACACTCCCAAAAACCGGTGTCACTGAGTACATGAGAATCTAATATGAATAAAAGTCTAGAAATACAGTCCATAATAGTTTGAGACTAAACGCAGTAAATAAGAAGGTAGAGAAGGAGAGGCAAGGTCTGCGAAACACGACAGCTACCTCTGAATCTCCGAAAAAGTCAACCGTGCGAAAGAATCAACACCCGCTATATCCGGGAATACCTGGATCTGCACACGAAGTCCGGAGTGTAGTATGAGTAAAATCAACTCAGTAAGTAACGATAATAACTAAGGAACTGAAGATAATGACGAGCTACATAGTTATAATTTATTTTCAGTAATTCTAGCAGAGAATAAACATGCTTTCAAATCCAGCAGTTTAAGTCAAGTCAATTTATACAGTTCAAGTTCATGTAATACGGATATAAAATCTTTCATAGAATTTCACAACAATGACAAATAGCAACTAAGTGCAATAACAAATGAAAAGCAAGTACAGCCTCTCAGGGCAACAATCACTCCACTCGTCATAACAACTCAACCACTCGGCTCTCAGCCCTCAGCACTCACACTCAATGGGTACCCGCGCTCACTGGGGGTGTACAAACTCCGGAGGGGTTCCTACAGCCCTAGCTCTATAATCTGCACGGACAACTCACGTACTATAGTATAAATATCTAGATCTACACGGACAACTCACATGCTATAATATAAATATCTGGATCCACACGGACAACTCACGTGCTGCACGGATAACTCACAAGCTATAGTATAATATAAGAATCCGCACGGACAACTCACGTGCTATAGTATAATATCTCACAATCAGGCCCTCAGTCTCACTCAGTCATAAATTGCTCCAGTCTTCCGGGCTCTCAATAGTCATGATAATCAGCCCAAATAACAATGTATGATGCATCAATAACGAACAATAGAGACTGAGATAAAATAAACAAGTAAACTGTGACTGAGTACAAAACAACAATTAAGCAGATAATTCAACATGTACACGACCTCTGTGGTCTTTACATCACAAACACATAGCCTAAGCATGATTCACTGTCAAATTTCTATAGCACAGAAAGGGCACATAGCTAACAACAAGCTTATTCACTTTCCAGTTTCACGGAATGGACCAAGTCCCAATTCCCACGGTGCACGCCTACATGCCCGTCACCTAGCATGTGCGTCACCTCTAAAATACCATAATACAATAATCCGGGGTTTCATACCCTCAGGATCAGATTTGAAACTGTTACTTACCTCAAAACGTGAAATTCTTTACTCTGCTATGTTTTTGCCTCGCAAATCGGCCTCTGAATGCCTCGAATCTAGTCATAAATAATTCGTTTCAGTCAATAAAATTTTGGAATTAATTCCATAAGAAAATGCTAATTTTCCATAAAAATCCAAAATTTAGCTCAAAAATTGCTCGTGGGGACCACGTCTCGAAACCCGACAAAAGTTATAAAATTCGACAACCCATTCAATTACGAGTCCAAACATACCAAAATTAGCCAATTCCGATCACAACTCGGCCTTCAAATCCTCAAATTGTAGTTTATGACGTTTCTATAATTTTTCCCAAATTTTCATCTCAAAGTACTAATTAAATGATACAATCTGTGATATATTCTTGTATATTAACCAAATCCGAGTTAGAATCACTTACCCCGTTGAATTTCTTGAAAAACCCACGAAACATCGTTTCAAACCGAGTTCCGAAGGTCCAAAAGTGAAATAATAACCTAGGCCTCAGTTATATAGTACATTCTCTGAATTCACCATGTGCGGTCCGCACATTTCCAAGTGCGGTCGCACAAAAATTGTGCGGTCTGCACTTCGCAGTCTCTCCACTATCAGGCTTCAGTAAATTGACCATAACTTTCTCTACATATGTCCAAATAATGATTTCTTTACCTTAATGTAAACTAGACACGAAGGGCTATAACTTTCGTTTTTGAATCATCTCAAAATTCCTTGTAGATCAAAATATATAAGTTTTCGAAGTCGGACCGGCGAATCTACAGAACTCCCTGGAGTGCGGCCGCATACTGAATTGTGCGGTCCGCACTCCTCCTCTGAGGTCCGCACCTCTCCTTCGCCTCAGCACCCTAAAATGTGCGATCCATACCTCCAAAAGGGACAGAATAATATCAGAGTGCCGAAATGCCCGGACTCGCTTAAAACTCACCCCGAAACACACCCGAGGCCCCCGGGACCTCAACCAAAGGTACTATCAAGTCCTAAAACACCATATAAACTTAGTCGAGCACTCAAATCACATCAAACAACGCTAAAACCGCGAATCATACCCCAATTCAAGCCTAATAAACTTTAAAATTTCAAATTTCCATAAACGACGCCGGAACCTATCAAATCGCGTTCGATTAATCTCAAATTTTGTACACAAGTCATAAATAACATAACGGACCTATTAAAATTTTCAGAATCGGATTCTGACATTGATATCAAAAAGTCAACCCCCCGATCAAATTTTCCTAGAATTCGACTTTCGCCATTTCAAGACTAATTCCACTACGGACTTTCAAATAATTTTCCGGACACATTCCTAAGTCCAAAATCATCATACGAAGCTATTGGAATCATCAAAACTCTATTCCGGGGTCATTTACACATAAGTCAACATCCGATCAACTATTTCAACTTAAGCTTCCAACATGAAATTCATTCTTTTAAGCTAACTCCGAAATACCTTAAAACCAAAACCGACAATTCACACAAGTCATAATACCTCGTAGGAAGTTATTCAAGACTTAAAATAGTTTAAAGGAGCATAAATGCTCAAAACGACCGGTCAGGTCGTTACAATCTCCCCCATTTAAACATATGTTCGTCCTCGAATGTGCCAAGAGTTGTTCCTAAGATTTTAAATCAATGTTCCTCCTTACCATGCACATACCTGGGGGGTGATCCATCGTCACCCTATTCTATATAGGCCTCACAACATAACACAATTGAAAATCATTAATTTAACCTTAGCCCAAAACTTGGAGCCCAATGTCTAACACCCAGAATTCTTTCCAAGTACACATGTATATGATAATGAAATAAGATTCTCATGCTCCTGGACTGGTATAAATAACACGCCATAGTGTAAGCATGTGCTAAGTCTGTTATCACACTTCAAATCGGCAAGTTAAAGCAGAAATAGTAACTACCCCGTTTATTCAGGGGAATTAGCCTCTTTGTAACCTCAAATGTAGCCGAGATAGTTCTCAACAAAGGTACGAACACGAGAAATGTTATAACTTTACGCTTAACAGTCAACTCTAGGCATATCATAGCCTAAGCATTCTTTCGAGTATGAATACTTGCCCCGATGCCCGCATATTGGCTCAAACCTCACATATATGCACACTTATAGGGCGTAGCTATCATAAATAATTAACGCAACTAGTGCCTCCACTGAGTTAAAATAAAATACTCACCTCAAATAGGTCACAACCCGAAACAATATACTTCTGAGAACTCCCAGTCTCCAAATTCATCAAACACATGAATCACCGTAACTGATCCCAACTCTAGCACTAGAATAACTAACATATCTTCCATTCATGATCTTCCCATAAGGAATACTTTCATAATTCTTTCGTGTCACATAGTAATAATTTGAATATCAGCAGTCTATCAACCAGGTGAGTACTGCAATACCAATGAATATCTGTAAGTCAAAACATAATGCACCTTTTGAAATGCGCACTCTTCTGAGGGATTACCGAGCAGTTATAACATTCATCTAATTATCTAAAATTGACCATTCTGTCCAAAATTCGTGATCTTCCTTTCAAGAATGAATTTCCACCTTGTACATGTAAATCTTAATCCCGTGCCACACACCACATCTATCATGCCATCATGTGACAAGCACGAGGATCTCATTATCAACTTTGGGTAACCAGCAAATTAGATATCCGATCATTCAGTAACCTTCATCTTGCTTCCTTCCAGGAGGAATTCATAATATACGATATGTTCCCTACACCGGTAGAATATATCCGATTCAACCCATGGTAGAAACCACTAAGAACACTTTGAAATCCATTTGCACATAACCAAGCTATCAGAACTGAATCCCTCTAACTCGACCAAGCCATGCAGGTCACCAAACCCAAGAATATTGCCACCAAAATTTCTGTAAAGTTTTACAAGATCATAATTACCCCTTAAATACCACAACTGTAACATTCACTCTGAAAATACCTTATGTGAATTTAAAATTATTCCTCATTCCTTTCTTATACTGAAATGTAGAATCCATAGTCATACAAAATTACCGCAAGTCCCAACACCTTCAAATACAAATCTCAGATTTTATCCACACAAGTCTGGAAACATTCTCAATTGCTATATATAATTCTCAAACCCATTAAAATTTTCTCGGGAGTCACCCACTTTGCTCAAATATAAATTGCACCACCCAAACGGGCCGAAAGGCACAAGCCCCATTAGCACAACAACCCCCAAAGAAGTAACCATGCCTTAACACCACCAATCAAATTTATACTTTGTGCGCACTACGTTCTTCAAAATAATAATTTAATCATTCCATGATTTCCGTATTTCTATAAAGTGCCATATAACCCGTATTTAGGAATTTCCTTACTTGAGTCACCCTCGATCTCCATCTCTGCAAGTCATAACTGATCCACAAGTATATCTCCGACCAAAACTAAAATTTAACACATAACCATGAAATCCAATTGTCAATAGCAGGCTCCCCCACTTAGCTTTAAGCTGCAATTATATAAACTTAGAACTCGAAAAGATTTTTTCTTCTCAATTACCATGATCTCGCACTGTTTACCCGCCACACTTCTCGAAGTCTTTTGTTAAGCTTTTCATGAACATTCTGAATCACCAGCCACAGTCACACACTCGACTTCTTACAGAGTATCAAGTAATATTCCTTGCAGAAGCTTAATCAACATCATGCCACCGCTAACTGCTCACAAGAGATAACCCACATGTGGAATTCCTTACCGACATCTTCCAATGATGCTGCACTGGGTGCAACGACCACGTAATCAGTAAATTCTCCTGCTCTCATGCTCGCCCACCATTTGTATAAGTCTGCACTTTCCCTATTGACATCAATTGAAAGTTCAACAATACCTTTCAAACTCAAGTCATATTGCGCCTGAAACGATAATCAGATCTTCACATCCCTCTTCATTTCAAACAAACTCCTTTCTGCCATATTCAATCTTTCTTCGTACAGTAACCATCACTCCAAATAAAGTCCGTAGGCCAAATCATATTTTATCGTGATTCCAAACCATTCTACACTTTCTCAAGTCGCGCGACTACCCTACCACAGAATCCATATGCTAATCTGTCACTCTTACTTCGGTTAAACCATCTCCTTTAAGAAACTTCTCAACCTCTACTTCTCCTACTTGGCCTGCTAGTACTTCAACCACCATGAAACACTTCCCGTCATGTCTTCCCTCATAATTTACTGCCCAACGGTTGCATCAAATCGAAATGCATCTCTGTAGCACCTGAACCAATAAATTGTTTACCGACTCTAAACCTCTACGAAGATCATCTTTATCGAGCCATCAACATTAGAAATACCCATTTGATTCTGAACCGATGCGTATAGTTATATCTGACAACCGCCCCTCATGCACCATTTCATAACACCCTGCCCCGAAGGAAAAATCCAAGAAGATTGTAACACCGGCGGACCATAATGCATTCAAACAAGGACGGCAACACAACATCACAATGCAAAATTCGACCATGCTCGCAAATACCAAGTCTTGTTACTTTAACAACCAAACTTGGACATCTATAGTCCGACTGCCTTTCCTCCACTGGAATTAATTGATGAACCCCTTAATCATGTACTGAGAAATCCTCTCTTCCAGCCATTCACCACCTCAACACATAACGAGCACCTTACCATTACACCAATATTGTGTGATAACAACGCATAGCCATCGTAGCAACCCGTGCACAGTCAAAAAAAAATCAAATACAGATACTGATCTGGAATAAAAGAACATTCAAATCATCTTAACACATCCCGCAGTTACATCATACTCATCACAAATCCATTCCACCGCTCATCGAGCTACAAATTCCACATGTAGGGACATTACCGGACATATGAGTCCAAATATACAGGTTACAACTGAAGCTATCGAGCCTAAGTTGCGGTCTAAACCTGACCTCATGTCCTCTAGACTGGCCCATCACTAGAATACAGAATACACATCTTGAACCTCGATCATAAAATCACGAGCCGGCGATGCACAGCTGATATCGAGCGCTCATATGCGCATACGAAATGTGTGGAAAGAATTCAAAGAGTTATGTTTCAAGCTGAATCAATTCTGCATGATAGGATACAAGAGGGGAAATTTTCCTAAGGGTTCGGCAGCCTCTCGAAGATAAGTACAGACGTCTCCATACCATTCTGCAAGACTCTACTAAACCTGCTCATAACTCGTGAGACCTATGTCAACCTAGAGCTATGATACCAACTTGTCACGACCCAAAATCTCACATGTCGTGATGACGCCTATCTCAGTACTAGGCAAGCCGACAATCTCAATAAACTCCCATATCTTTTATGTTTAAAAACAAAATGATTAAATTCAGCGGAAAAGAATTCATAAATACATATATAAACACTCCCAAACCCAGTGTCACTGAGTACATGAGCATCTAATATGAATACAAGTCTGGAAATACAGTCCATAATAGTTTGAGACTAAATGCAGTAAATAAGAAGGTAGAGAAGGAGAGGCAAGGTCTGCGAAGCATGACATCTACCTTTGAATCTCCGAAAAAGTCAACAGGGCGAAAGAATCAACACCCGCTATATCCGGGAACACCTAGATCTGCACACGAAGTGCATGGTATAGTATGAGTACAACCAACCAGTAAGTAACAATACTAACTAAGGAACTGCAGATAATGATGAGCTACACAATTATAGTTCATTTTCAGTAATTCTAGCATAGAATAGACATGCTTTCAAATCCAGTAGTTTAAGTCAAATCAATTTATACAGTTCAAGTTTATGTAATCCGAATATAAAATCTTTCAGAGAATTTTACAACAATGACAAATAGCAACTATGCGCAACAATAAATGAAAAACAAGTACAGCCTCTAAGGGCAATAGTCACTCCACTCGTCACAACAACTCAACCACTCGGCTCTCAACCCTCAGCACTCACACTCAATGGGTACCCGCGCTCACTAGGGTGTACAGATTCCGGAGGGGCTCCTACAGCTTAAGCGTTATAATCTGCATGGACAACTTACATGCTATAGTATAAATATCTGGATCCGCACGGACAACTCACGTGCTGCACGGACAAATCATGTGCTATAATATAAATATCTTGATCCGCACAGACAACTCACGTGTTGCACAGACAACTCAGATGCTATAGTATAATATAAGAATTTGCACAAACAACTCACGTGTTGCACGGACAACTCACGTGCTATAGTATAATATCTCACAATCAGGCCCTCGACCTCACTCCGTCATAAATCTCTCCAGTCTCTCGAGCTCTCAATAGTCATGATAATCAGCCCAAACAACAATAATATGATGCATCAATAATGAACAATAGAGACTGAGATAAAATAAACAAGTAAATTGTGACTGAGTACAAAACAATAATTTAGCAGATAATTCAACATATACACGACCTTTGTGGTCTTTACAACACCAACACATAGCCTAAGCATGATTCACTCTCAAATTTCTATAGCACAGAAAGGGCATATAGCTAACAACAAGCTTATTCACTTTCCAGTTTCACGGAATGGACCAAGTCCCAATTCCCACGGTGTACGCCCACACGCCCGTCACCTAGCATGTGCGTCACCTCCAATATACTCGCATAATACAATAATCCGGGGTTTCATACCCTCAGGGCCAAATTTTAAACTGTTACTTACCTCAAAACGTGAAATTCTTTACTCTGCTATGCCTTTGCCTCGCAAATAGGTCTCCGAATGCCTCGAATCTAGTCATAAATAATTTATTTCAGTCAATAAAATTTATTAGAATTAATTTTATAAGAAAAAGCTAATTTTCCATAAATATCTAAAATTTAGCTCAAAACTTGCCCGTGGGGCCCACCTCTCGGAACCCGACAAAAGTTAAAAAAATCGATAAACCATTCAATTAAGAGTCCAACCATACCAAAATTAGCCAATTCTGATCACAACTCGACCTTTAAATCCTCAATTTATAGTTTATGAAGTTTCTACAATTTTTCCCAAATTTCCATCTCAAAGTACTAATTAAATGATAAAAGCAGTGATATATTCATGTATATTAACCAAATCCGAGTTAGAATCACTTACCCCGATGAATTTCTTAAAAAACCCACGAAAAATAGTTTCAAACCGAGCTCCCAAGGTCCAAAAATGAAATAATAACCTAAGCCTCGGTTAAATAGTACATTCTCAGAACTCACCATGTGCGGTCTCCACATTTCCAAGTGCGGTCGTACATCCAAGCTTCTGCGTTCGCACAAAAATTGTGTTGTCCGCACTTCGCAGCCTCTTCACTACCAAGATTCAGTTAATTGGCCATAACATTCCATACAAATGTCTAAATTATGATTTCTTTACCTTTCTAGAAACTAGATACGAAGGACTACAACTTTCATTTTTGAATCATCTCAAATTCCTTGTAGATCTAAAGATATAAGCTTCCGAAGTCGGACCGATGAGTCTGCAGAACTCCCTGGAGTGCGGCCGCAGACAGAATTGTGCGGTCTGCACTCCTCCTCTGAGGTCCGTACTTTTCTACTGCGTTCCGCACTCTTATGTGTGGTCCGCACCTCTCCTTCGCCTCAGCACCCCAAAATGTGCAGTCCGCACCCCAAAAATTGCCAGAACAATATCAGAGTGTCGAAATGTCCGGACTCGCTCAAAACTCACCCTAAAACATACCTGATGCCCCTGGGACCTCAACCAAAGGTACCATCAAGTCCTAAAATACCATATAAACTTAGTCGAGCCCTCAAATCACATCAAACAACGTTAAAACAACGAATCGTACCCCAATTCAAGCCTAATGAACTTTGAAATTTCAAGTTTCCACAAACTACGCCGGAACCTATCAAATCATGTCCGATTAACTCAAATTTTGCACAGAAGTCATAAATGACATAATGGACCTATTAAAATTTTCAAAAGCGGATTCCTACATTGATATCAAAAAGTCCCCCCCCCCCCGGGTCAAACTTTCCTAAAATTCGACTTTTGCTATTTCAAGCCTAATTTTAATGTGGACTTCCAAATACTTTTCCGGACACGTTCCTAAGTCCAAAATCATCATACAGACCTATTGGAATCATCAAAACTCTATTTTGGGGTCGTTTACACATAAGTCAACATCCGGTCAACTATTTCAACTTAAGCTTCCAACATGAAATTCATTCTTCTAAGCTAACTCCGTAATACCTTAAAATCAAAATTAATAATTTACACAAGTCATAATACCTCGTAGGAAGTTATTCAAGAATTCAAATAGTTTAAAGGAGTGTAAATGCTTAAAATGATTGGTCGGATCGTTACACCTATTTACAAAACTGTAGCCGCCGCCGAGATAGAAGAGTTACCTCCCATTTATTCAAGGGAAAAACAAAGAACCTAGTCGTTCCTCTTCAAGATCCCTCGTCTCTCTCTCAAATCCCCTCTCTTCGCCAAATGCCGGAATCCGGCGAGTCAGTAGCCGCCGACGATTGCTGCTCTCACCCTCGTTCCCATCTCTCTCACCCTTCTTTTCCGTTGCGATGAAACTCGCTGAAAGTCGGCGAAACTGCAGTTCCCATTTTGTTCATTAATGGTGTTTCAGATCTAACAAGATCTGTCCGGTTTTGTTCTTGGTTTGCCGACAAATCATTCATCATCATTTATTTTCTCACTGCTACAAGTGAATGCGGATGAAGAAAGCTCCAAACCAGTTGTCGGCTCGAGGTGCCATTTAAGATCTTTGGTTTTTTGCGTTTTCAGTCCGACATTCGATTTTGAAATTCTGGAATTTTATTCTACAAATTAAGTTGTTTCTGGACTGAAGTCGACTCCGACGTTACTGTGTTGCTGCTGTATCTGCTGATTTCTGCTTGTGCCGAGCTCCGTTTCATTCTCTTAGCCTTTACATGGCACCTTAAGCAATCTGTGACTTCTAGGTGCGTTTCTTCAGCTTTGTATTTAAATTTCAAAAAGCAATAAAGATTCGAGTCTACTGTTATGCTATTTGTTTGATTTAGTCTCCGATCTTAGTAATTAGTTGTGGACTGAATTACTTGAAGTATTCGATATATTGGTTGTATGAACATTTAAAGCATGCTTTGAATTTAATGTTGATTTTGAAGAGTACAGCCGTGTGTAGATTTGGATGTATTTTAGGACGAAAAGAAAGTTGTTTTTGGGTTAATTTTGGGTTATTTTTGGGAATGATTTTTTTTTTTGACAGAAGAAAGGCGAAATTTCAGTTGCTCATTTTTGTTGAAACAGTGATGTTTGAAAGGTTGGTTAAAGGCCGGTTTCACGGTTGATTTTTTCTGGGTTTTAGGGCTGATTTTTGTTGTTTTGGTGGCTGACTAGCATTGTTTTTGGTGTTTGTTTGGAGCTGATTTCTGGTGGTAATTTTCAAGTTGGATTTATTTCTTGTTTTTAATAGAGTTGTTGTGTTATATAAATAGTGTTGTTATAGTAACTTAGTTATGGCTTCATGTAAAAAAGCAAGAATGAAAGATGCAACTTTTAGGCGTTTAGTATCTTTAGCACTGATAACTGTTTTGGAGTAATTTTGCTGTTAGTTATTCTTAGGACCAGTGCAGTTTCTAATTTGATAAACAATTTTACTAATGAGAGTACTGAAAGTTTTGAAAGTATTGAAGAAGCTAAGGATACTAATACACATCTAACTTGGATATTGATTTGTACATAACTAATTCAAGTCTCATTAGCTAAAGTATTACTCTTTCTCCACTATAATTCCTTAAATTTGGCCTCACAATAATCTTAAAGATTAGAAAAATAATTTTCATAAATCATGAACATTGTAGCTTGCTTTAGCCGTGATTAATAAATCATCATGACTATGGGTACGGTTCCGTGGCATAGTCATGATACATAATCTCAATTCGAGGATGCATTTCATGCGGCTTAACCATAACTTCAAACAATAATTAAAATAAACATGTCATAAATTGCGGGTGCATTTCACGTGACGCGATTCACAATGTGTTAAAAATAATAAGTGCGCGACGTCGCGACTTATTTAAATAAACTCCATAAATAATAAAAAGCGGTTTAAAAGGCTAAAAATGTACAATAGGTTTAAAATTTATAATAAATCAGATAATTAGGCCAATTATTAATAGTTGAACGACCGTGCTACAACCACGAAACTCAGGAATGCCTCACACCTTCTCCCGGATTAATAGAATTCCTTACCCGGTCTTTTGTATTCGCAGACTATAAATAAGAGTCAATTTCTTCGATTTGAGATTTAAAATAAACTGGTGACTTGGGACACCGTCTTAAATATTCCAAGTGGAGACTTTGAATAAATAAATAATCGCATTTCAATTAATGTCACTTTAATTGGAAAAACTCTCTATCCCCTCGGAAAAAAAAAAGGTGTGACAGCTCTGGCGACTCTGCTGGGGAATGAACCCAGAATCTCTGGTTCTGGGTTTAGAATTCGAGCTTAGAATAACTGTTATACTTGGCTTTCTTGTGATTGTCTGATATTACATGTTTGGGCCTAATGTGCTAAATGTCGCTTTTTACCGCTTTGATATTGTTTGAACTGTATATAGAACTGTTACGAAACCCTTCTTCTCTCTGAGGCTTCTAAATCTTATGGGAAGTGCACGCTGACGTGTCTTCTTTTCTGTTAGTGTCATACCCTAATTTAGAACGAGGATCAGATCAGTTACAAAGCCGAATGATCTTTTGGTTACTGGTACGTTGCCCCCTTCGGCTCCAGTTATCCGCTCGGGTAAGCCAGGTCTAGAACAATACACCCAGGTTTTAAACCTAGAATAACATAGCCTTATACCGGATCCCTAGTAGGAATGCTTGTTTGCATCACGTGCATTTGACTTTGGGGACTCAACAAAGGGGTTGGGTCCGTTTAGGATAGGTGTACCCGAAATAAAAAGACCATCCTGATGCATTTTATGTGATACTTGTGCATTTATTTGTTTCGGCTTGCATGTTGACCGGCTTCTAGAATAGGGAAACAAAATAATAATAATAATAATAAGAGTGAGAAGTAGGTATTTAAAACATTCTGAAACTCTGCCGAAATTTTGAAAAACAAAAGAGAAAGAAAATAAGTCAATGTTTTCAAAAGTCATTGTTTCTTCTGTTGCGTCAAAACTGACCGAACTACGCGGGTCTGATTCTCACCGGATGTGAGATACGTAGACAAACCTCATCGGTTCCAGCCCCAATTTTTTAAAATCCAAAAAATATTTTCCTTTAATTCCTTCTTTAGGAGTCTTTTCTTAGAAAAATCCAAACAAATAAAAGATAAGAATTGTTTTTAACCCAAAATATTTTTTCTTTGTAGAAGTCTTTCATTCGAAAAAAAAATTTAAATCAAAATCCAAAAAAATATTTTCCACCATTTTTAGAAGTCTTTTGCCCAGAAATTCAAAAAACAAAAATCAAAAATCAAAAATCAAAAATCAAAAATTCAAAAATATTTTCTTTCTTTTTTAGAAGTCTTTATTTCGAAAAGTTTAAAAAAATAAATCAAAACCAAAAATCCAAACATGCTTTCTTTCCTCTTTAAAAGCCTTTCCTACGAAAATGCCAAAAGAAAAAAAAAACGAAAAAAGTAATTTAATATTTTTTTTCTAAACGCTTTCATAGTGTGAGTGTTATAAAAAGTAGGTAAAAAAAGTTAGTTTATTTACTCCATTCCTGATTTTCTCGAACTACTCGAAATCTGATTCAAACAGCGTCATGATACGTAGGCAATCCCCATCGGATTCGATCATAGCCATAAACAAATTGAGTGAAAAATAAATAGAAAAAAGAGAGAACAATTGAGTGAAAAAGAAAGAAAAGAGTGGCTAAAATAATAGAAAAAACAAAGAGCAAAAACAACAACCAAAAAAAGCAACAGTGAAAAAATCCAAAAAAAAAAAAAAAGAAAAGAAAAGAAAAGAAAAGAGAGAGCCAGAAATTGAAATGATAGAGGTATATAATGGAAAGAGACATTTAAAGGTCTGGATGAAACACGCAACCGTTCAAACACATGGTAGAAACGTTTAACTGTTAGGTGCATTGCATCCTAACGTGCAATTTCCTATCTGTTAAATGTCTCAAAACTAACAAGGTTATTGGGTGTGCAAATTAGTCAGGTTCTGTTCAGGTGGTTGGTTTTGTTGGTAGTCTGGCTTCCCATCCATCACAAGATCCAAAGGCAGAGATGGCCTCCGCAAGCAATCTATCAATTATCGATCCTGAGGATAGCTCGGCACCGGCTATTCTACAACCAGAATCAGTAGTTGCTGAAGAGAATAGGATATTGTGTCTTCGCATATTGGAAATGTGGGGTGTCTGGTCTAATGGTAGGGAATCACCAAGTGCAATCCTTGGGTTCCCTGAGTTGATCCCGAGATCAGGTGGGGCTGCCAACGTCCCTATGTCCAACCTGTTTACCTCATGCGGGTTCCCTCCAATGTTATTTAACGGTCCCGGAATGCCTTCTGTGGTTCGCCCCCCCGGCACCAGCTTCAAAGGTACCGCCAACAATGTTCTCTGCAGCACATGTCTGCCCCACAACACAACCAACTTTACCACGGCCGTAGGTTGAGCCTCCAATGTTCACCTTTCAGGGTCCACAGTTTCAACCAGAAATAACATATGTGATACCATACTCATTTACTCAACTTTTGCAATGTGACTTCTTGGTGGGGCAATAAAAGGTTGTCAAGAATCCCGAGCAAGAGGAAATGGCTCGGAAGATGAAGAGCCTGGAACAAATTCTGAAAAACATGTAAGGCTGAGTGGCCAAAAGAGCGTCTCATACTCCGACATGTGTATGTTTCCCCATGTTCACTTGCCGGCTGGCTTCAAGATGCCAAAATGTGAAAAGTACGACGGGCACGGAGGCTCGGTCGCTCATTTGAAACGATACTGTAACCAGCTGAAGGGTGCTGGTGGAAAATAGGAGCTGCTAATGGCCTATTTTGGGAAAAGCCTCACCAAAATCACTTCTGAGTGGTATACGGATCAAGAAATTATCCATTGGCATGTGTGGGATGATATGGCCCTAGATTTTGTCCAACAGTTCCAGTATAATGTGGACAACGCTCCCGACAGAAACACTGTCCAATTTTAAAAAGAAAACAGCAGAAAGCTTTCGCGAATATGCGATCAAATGGCGCAAGCAAGCTGCTAGGGTAAAGCCTCCAATGGACGAAGTTGAAATGGTTACGGTCTTTCTACAGGCCCAAGAGGCGGACTACTTCCAGAACATGATGTCCGCTATGAGTAGGCTGTTCGTTGAGGCTATCAAAATTGGGGAGATGGTAGAATATGGTTTAAAAACTGGTCGAATATTGAGTCATGCTGCCTTTAAGGCCGCATCACAAGCCGTTCAGAATAGTTCGGAGGGTTTGATGAACAGAAATTGGAGAGATGAGGAATTTAATACGGCACTAAAGGCCCTTACAGTCATTGCCTAGACAGAAGAAAAGCCAAAAGCCGGTCGCCAAGCCTGAAATTTTCCCATCAGACGGGAGTCTCGGTAGCCAGTCTTGCTATCCTTTCTGCGTCCAGATTATCTCAAGGTGTGATCCAGATGTTTTACTTTATTGTCTTACTTTCTAATATAAACCCTTCTATATTTAAAAAAAATTAAATGACATTAATATTTCATTGTCCAGGAATGTCTCTTTTCTTAATCTTGCCAGTTTTCCTATTCTCTTTTCAGTTTCTGTTAATGCAGATACCAATAACATGACATGCTTGCGTACTTCATGCCTAGATCCTAAAATGATGTCAGACTTTGAAATAATGAATCAAGAATCAGAATGCAATAAATATAGGTTTAAGGAAATAAAACAAAGAATCGGAGCAGCTAAAGAAAATTGGCTTCGGATTGGAATGGTCCATACATTATAACGAGATGTACTGCCAAAAGAGAGCGTTGTACCTGGGAAACATCGAAGGAAATGTCCTTGAAACAACCATCAACGCAGGTGCAGTCAAAAGGTACTATGTTTGATCCTCCATGAAATATTAATGTTCTCCGGTTGGGATGATGAAGGCTTTCATTCTCGCTACCAAAATACCATTAACCCTTTTGTAAACCCTTTGAGTCGGTTACTCTTTTTTGATTACCCTCTTTTGAATCTGAATGTGTTATTAAAAAAAGGAAAAGAAATTAAAAAAGGAAAAAAAGAAAAAAAAATAAAGTGAAAAGAAAATAAAACAAAACAGAAGAAAACAAAAACAAAGTTTCTTGAATTACGTTCGACTTGATTCCGAAAGGATACGTAGGCAGCCTCTCTCTCGGGTTCAGTCACACTAAAATACAAATCCACATTCCCCCAAAAGTTGAAGCTGGAGCAGATATTATAATGGTTCGGCGATGGTTTCGCTTGAAAGGTTCCAAAGTTATAATTTAATCCAAATCCTTTCTACCCTAAAATCTAGTTCAAGTCCTTCCGATCGATCGACAAAGAGGTTCAAAATGGGAGGATATAGTTACTTGGATCTGATGCAACCAAATGAGAGTCTTATTGGTGAAAACCCTCATGGGCACCGTAAGCCGACGGTAAGCAAAGAAATTAAAAATGAGAGTCTTGTTAGTGAAAACTCGCAAAGCGCACTATAAGGCGATTGTGAGAAGAGAAATGAGAGAGGTTAGCTAGTGAAAACCCGCAAAGGGCGCCACTTATCGAAAAAGAGGATCCTCAGTCACTGACATTGACACAGTCTTGGTCAAGGTTTCTCGGTTTCGAGGCAAAGGTTTGATGAATTTCTGAGAGTCGGACGATTTACACAGTTCAGACATCCAGTCCAAAAGGCATGTCATGTTCATTGAAGTCTGCATGTACTCCAGATAAGTCCTTTACTTTCCCCAAAAGGGATACCTTTTGTCTAAATTCATTTGTTCATTCCATTGTTTGTTTTTCTTTGAATCCCTTTCGGTTTAACTCTGTTCCGAAGCTAAGACAAAGAAGGGACGGTAGGACTGATTTACAAAGTTCTCATTTGATATAGACTAATATGCAAAAGGGCACCCAACCTCGGCAGGGGGATCAAGTCAACTTCGACTGTCCATGGTGGCTGATGTTTTGAAATTGAAAACTCTCGAAAGAAGGAAATCAAATTGAAATGCCTACAAGGGCAAAAATGAAGTTGAAAAGGTTGAGTTCCACACGACTAACCGTTTTGGCAAGGTTTGAAAAGCCAAAGATTCCTCAATGCTTTGAAGTTAAAAAAATTAAAAGAAGGAAATCAAACTGAAATGCCCACGAAGGCAAAACAAAGTTGAAAAGGGTTAGGTCCCACGTGACCAACCATCATGGCAAGGTTTGGAAAAGCCAAAGGTTCTCCGGAGCCAGAAATACAATCGGTATTCAGGAAACAACCAGTTGCGAATGAAAGTATCATCAAAGAGGCCAGCCAAGATCAAGTGACTAAAACACTCAATGCCCAAAACCAACCACCGTTTCAAACTGACAAATTGTTCTTTGTTTGAACCACATGAAACAGGTGCAATCCAAAGTAACCTTGCAAGAAGCAGGTGCAACCCAAAAGAAACCTCGCGGGAGCTAAAAATAGCTTTGCAGTACCAACAACTCCAAAAGGGAAGTCTACTTCAAATTCTTTCCCGCATTTACTCATTCTCTAAAGAATAATTAAAAAAATGAAAGAAAAAAAAACATTAAAATGATGAAAAAGAAAAAAAAGTTCAAAATCATGGTAGTATAGGGTACACCAATCCCTAGCTACGATTTCCAACATAGGGTCTCCACTCCCTAGTTGATTTTATTTTAGACATAGGGTCTCCACTCCCTAGTCTGCTTTTTCAACATATGGTCTCCACTCCCTAGTTGATATTTATTTTAGACATAGGGTATCCACTCCCTAGTCGCTTTTCCAACATAGGGTCTCCACTCCCTAGTTGATTTTATTTTAGACATAGGGTCTCCACTCCCTAGTCTGCTTTTTCAACATATGGTCTCCACTCCCTAGTTGATATTTATTTTAGACATAGGGTATCCACTCCCTAGTCGCTTTTCCAACATAGGGTCTCCATTTCCTAGTTGATTTTATTTTAGACATAGGGTCTCCACTCCCTAGTCACTTTTCCAATATAGGGTCTCCACTCCCTAGTTGATATTTTTAGATATAGGGTTTCCACTCCCTAGTCGCTTTTCCAACATAGGGTATCCACTCCCTAGTTGATGATTTTTAAACATAGGGTCTCCACTCCCTAGTCTACTTTTCCAACATAGGGTCTCCACTCTCTAGTTGATGATTTTATTTTAGACATAGAGTCTCCACTCCCTAGTCGCTTTTCCAACATAGGGTCTCCACTCCCTAGTTGATGATATTTTAGACATAGGGTCTCCACTCCCTAGTCGCTTTTCCAACATAGGGTCTCCACTCCCTAGTTGATGTTATTTTAGACATAGGGTCTCCACTCCCTAGTCGTTTTTCCAACATAGGGTCTCCACTCCCTAGTTGATATTTATTTTAGACATAGGGCACTACCTAGTATGCTTTTCCAACATAGGGTCTCCACTCCCTAGTCTACTTTTTCAACATAGGGTCTCCACTCCATAGTTGATGATATTTTATACATAGGGTTTCCATTCCCTAGTCTCTTTTCCAACATAGGGTCTCCACTCCCTAGTTGATGTTATTTTAGACATAAGGTCTCCACTCCCTAGTCGCTTTTCCAACATAGGGTCTCCACTCCCTAGTTAATTTTATTTTAGACATAGGGTCTCCACTCCCTAGTCGCTTTTCCAATATAGGGTCTCCACTCTCTAGTTGACTTTGTTTTAGACATAGGGTCTCCACTCTCTAGTCGCTTTTCCCAACATAGGGTTTCCACTCCCTAGTTGATTTTATTTTAGACATAGGGTCTCCACTCCCTAGTTAATTTTATTTTAGACATAGGGTCTCCACTCTCTAGTCGCTTTTCCCAACATAGGGTTTCCACTCCCTAGTTGATTTTATTTTAGACATAGGGTCTCCACTCCCTAGTCTTTGTTTTCGCAGGGAACACCAATCCCAACCTTTTATTGCTTTCAATAATTAAGTAGTATAGAGTTTTGTTACAAATAACTAGCGAAAGTTTCCTACTGAAAATTGAGGCAGAAAAATTTCGTTCATTTATTTTGGTGCCTGAGCAGGTTATACCTCGAGACACAGGGTTCGAGATGACCAAAATAAGATGTCTCGATCCCAAGAAAATAAAAGAAAAGAAAGAAGTAAATCCAAAGTGCAGAAGCGGAGAAAAGATATGGGCTGCTCAATACATGACTGAAGCCACAAGCTCTGCATGTCCCGTATTGATTTGAAAAGATGAAGAAAAATGAACTAGCACCTGCAGCTAGCAAACATCAAGATTCGGATCAGAGTCCCCCTTAAAGAACCAGCCAAGACTCAAGATCAAGCTTCAAAAAACTCATAGATAGGAATCTTGTAACTCATAGCTTATAGGCTTAGTTAGTTTATTTTTTATTTTGATTTTGGTGTAATAAGGAGCTCAGCAAACAGTAATAACAACAACAACAATGAAATCACAACTTCTCGGTAGTCCCAGGCTCCCAGCTACCAAAACTTCCAGAACTACACTGAACTGATTCCTTTATAGCCAAGGATATGTAGGCAACCTCCGAAGCAAGGTCCGGTCAACCTTTTTCAAAATGCTTCCAAATGAGTATCAAACGAGCAAAACATTATTCATGATTGCTCACTTTATCTTTACCCGAAAACTCTTCATGTTTCCGAGCAAAGAGGGGCAGTTGTGAGCACCTAATTTTTGCCCTAATGCAAATCGCTCCTAAAAATATCCCAAAATAGTTTAGAGTTGTTCGTGTATATTTAGAGTTTGTTTTAAAACCATAGAAAACCATAACTGATTAGGACATTTAGTAAATTATTAGGTAAAATAGATAATTAATTTGGCCATAACAATAGAATTAAACTAAAGTGGCCAACATTGCAAAATACAAAGAAAGAAGAAAAGAGGGTTGTCCAAAATTGGGCCAATTTTCAAATGGTCCAGTTGCCTCTATTTCCCCTCAATTTGGCCCTAGCCCAGCAAACTGGTCCGATGACTCGCATACCCAACCCGCTTGGCCCAATTCTCTCCTCATTAAAACCTACACCTATCTCTCATTCTCACAGACCAGAGAAGAGACCCTCCCCTTCCTAAAAATCCTAGCGTCGCCTGGTCCCCCCTTCCAAAAACAGACCATCTCCTTCCCCCATTCAAAAAACCCTAACCGCCGCCGAGATAGAAGAGTGACCCCCCCATTTCTTCAAGGGAAAAACGAAGAACCTAGCCGCTCCTCTTCAAGATCCCTCGTCTCTCTTTTAAATCCCCTCTCTTCGCCAAACGCCAGAATCCGGCGAGTCAGTAGCCGCCGGCGATTGCTGCTCTCACCCTCGTTCCCATATCTCTCACCCCTCTTTCCGTTGCGATGAAACTCACTGGAAGTCGGCAAAACTGCAACTCCAATTTTGTTCATTAATGGTGTTTCAGATCTAACAAGATCTGGTCGGTTTTGTTTTTATTTTGCCGGCAAACGTTTATTTGCTCACTGCTACAAGTGAATGCGGATGAAGAAATCTCCAAACCAGTTTCCGGCTCGAGGTGCCATTTAAGATCTCTGGTTTTCCGCGTTTCCAGTCCGACATTCGATTTTGAAATTCTAGAATTTTGTTCTACAAATTAAGTTATTTCTGGACTGAAGTCGAGTCCGACGTTACTGTGCTGCTGCTGTATCTGCTGATTTCTGCTTGTGCCGAGCTTCGTTTCATTCTCTTAGCCTTTACATGGCACCTTAAGCTATCTGTGACTTCTAGGTGCGTTTCTTCAGCTTTGTATTTAAATTTCGAAAAGCAATAAAGATTCGAGTCTACTGTTGTGCTATTTGTTTGATTTAGACTCCGATCTTAGTAATTGGTTGTGGACTGAATTACTTGAAGTATTCGATATATTGGTTATATGAACATTTAAATCATGCTTTGAATTTAATGTTAATTTTGAAGAGTACAGTCGTGTGTAGCTTTGGATGTATTTTAGGACGAAAAGAAAGTTGTTTTTGGGTCATTTTTCTGACTGATTTTTTTTTTACAGAAGAAAGGCGAAATTTCAGTTGCTCATTTTTGTTGAAACATTGATGTTTGAAAGGTTGGTTAAAGGCCGGTTTCACGGTTGATTTTTGCTGGGTTTTAGGGCTGATTGTTGTTGTTTTGGTGGCTGACTAGCGTTGTTTTTGGTGTTTGTTTGGAGGTGATTTCTGGTGATAATTTTCAAGTTAGATTTATTTCTTGTTCTTAATAGAGTTGTTGCGTTATAGAAATAGTGTTGATATAGTAACTTAGTTATGGCTTCATGTAAAAAAGCAAGAATGAAAGATGCAGCTTTTAGTATCTTTAGCACTGATAACTGTTTTGGAGTAATTCTGCTGTTAGTTCTTCTTAGGACCAATACAGTTTCTAATTTGATAAACGGTTTTACTAATGAGAGTACTGAAATTTTTGAAAGTATTGAAGAAGCTAAGGATACTAATACACATCTAACCTGGATATTGATTTGTACATAACTAATTCAAGTCTCATTAACTAAAGTATTACTCTTTCTCTACAATAATTCCATAAATTTGGCCTCACAATAATCTTAAAGATTAGGAAAATAATTTTCATAAATCATGAACATCGTAGCTTGCTTTAGGTGCGATTAATAAATCATCGTGACTATGGGTACGGTTCCCGTGGCATAGTCATGATACATAATCCCAATTCGAGGGTGCATTTAATGCGGCTCGACCATAACTTTAAATAATAATTAAAATAAATATGTTGTAAATTGCGGGTGCGTTTCACGTGACGCGATTCACAATGTGTTCAAAAACAATAAGTGTGCGTCGTCACAACTTATTTAAATAAACTCCATAAATAATTAAAAGTGGTTTAAAAGGCTAAAAATATACAATAGGTCTAAAACTTATAATAAATCAGATAATTAGGCCAATTATTAATAGTTGAGCAACCATGCTAAAACCACAAAACTCGGGAATGCCTCACACCTTCTTCCGGGTTAACTTAATTCCTTACCTGGTCTTCTATGTCCGCAGACCATAAATAAGAGTCAATTTACTCGATTTGGGATTTAAAATAAACCGGTGACTTGGGACACCATCATAATTATTCCAAGTGGCGACTCTGAATAAATAAATAATCTCATTTCGATTAATGTCACTTTAATTAGAAAATTCCCTATCCCCTCGGGAAAAAGAAGGTGTGACATATATCACTAGTTAATTGTTGTTGCTATCACTGCTATTTGTTTTCTATTATTTTTGTATGCTATATTGCACAAGTTAATTGACTAGTGATTGTCTTGACTGTACCTCGTCACTACTCCACCGAGGTTAGTCTTGATACTTACTGGGTACCGACAGTGGTGTACTCATACTATACTTCTCCACATTTTTGTGCAGAGCCAGGTATTGGAGTTATCGAACTCAGACAAAGTTAGTGTGTTGATCGTGAGGATTCAAGGTAGAACTGGTTGGCCGTCGCAGTCCCTTAGAGTCTTTTTATTTTATTGTACTGTCAACTCTTATTCGAACAGTATTGTATATTCAATCCTTGAGATCATTGCATGTATTCAGTTAGAGTTTGTGACTTAGTATTACCAGTCTTGGGAGGTTGTTGTAATTATTTCCGTTGTTGGTTTCGACACTTGTATTAAATTATATGTTAAAAAAAATCGCTCGAAATGTAATTGTAATCGGCTTACCTAATCTTAGAGACTAGGTGCCATCACGACGCATGTGGTGGGATTTTTGAGTCGTGAAAAGTTGGTATCAAAGCTCTAGGTTCATAGGTTCTACGAGTCATGAACGAGTCTAGTAGAGTCTTGCGAATCGGTATGGAGACGTTTGTACTTATTTTTGAGAGGCTACAGAACTGTTAGAAAATTTCCACTTCTTTCATACTTGTCGTGCAGAATTTGTTGATTTTGGAGTTTGAGCTTTTGTATCTCTATTCTCTCACAAATGGTAATAACACATGCTACTAAGTCAGCTGAGCAGACACCCGCGATTCTGCTTGGGCCGCAAGAGGCCAGGGCCAAGGTAGAGGCCGAGGTGGAAGCCGAGGAAGGGCACATGCCACAGTTAGAGCACTTGCCAGAGCAGCAGTTGAGGAGCCAATAGTAGCTCCAGTTGGGAGACAGGCACCGGAAACACCTGTTGTTACCCCAGACTTCGCGAGACTTTAGCACAGTTCCTGAATATGTTTGGTACATTAACTCAGGCGTGATTGATCTCTGTTTCATCAAATATTTCACAGATAGAGGGGAGGAGCTCAGACTCCTACCGCATGTACTCCATAGCAACAGGTTCACATTGGTCAGGTTTTGGGTGTGGTGCCGGTACAACCTGTTATTCCAGTTCAGCCAGAGTTCAGGCCAGAGACTTCAGAAGAATAACAAAAGAGATTTGAGATTTAAGAGGTATAGTCCACCTACTTTTAGTGGCACAACTACTGAGAATGCCCAGGGATTTCTATAAAAGTGTCATCGTATTCTCCGTACCATGGGTTGTAACACCCCGAAAAAATTCGCAGAGTTTTAAGACCATTAAGGAGATTGGCGGGTGCTAATTATATTAATTCGGGTATGAACAAGACTGATAATTTGAGTAATATTAATTGATAATGATAATATATGTATGAGGTACATTAATAATGGTTTATGGTCTAAAAAGATCCTTAAGGCTAAGTCAAGTTGAAAATTATATGATAGGATAAAGTTTCAAGTGAGTTCGCACAAGACCTAATTTCACACTGGCATAACTCTTACGTTATGAAGAGTTATATGATGTATAACCTATCCAAAGAAAGGTCTATGTGTCTAGTTTCTAATTCTTCAAACCGTTTGTCATTTGGAGATTCCTACAAGAGGTTATGACGTTTTTACTAAAGGGTGGCAGAATAGCTACGCGAGCCTTGCGTAGCCTACACATCATTGCGTAGGCGAATCCAGTAGCTTCAAGGGTCATTTTAAGAGCTGAAAACGTGGGTTTAGAGAGAGAATGTGTTAGTTCTTCATCTTGGAAGGGATTTCTAGAGAGAAGGATGAGCTCTTCCATCATGGATACACTTCAAGGTAAGTTATTTTGGTACAAGGATGATTATATAACATCATTTAGTGATAACACTAACATTATTGTGGATCAAATCCATAGGAATTGGGTTGAATCTTCAAGAACACCAAAAAGAGAAAAAGTTAGATTCTTCCACCAAGAGGTAATCCCTTCACTTGAGCTTTATATATATGTCATATTGGAGTATGTGTAGCATGTTTATGAGTTTTATTTGAAGTTGTAATGGAATATTATATGAACCCTAAGGGAGGGTCTTGAAAATGATATTTTAGGCAAAGAAGAAGATGAATAGTGATGAATTGATATAAAATAAATTATTTTGAGTTTCTAATGATTCCAATAGACTTGATAACTTAATTAATGAATGAATTGAATAGGGAATCACTATTTTGACAAGATACAACACTAGTTCTTGAAATGGGTGTTCTTGAACATAGGGTTTTGTTGGAGAAGACAATAAATAGTGATTTAATGATGTCGGGCAATTAATATAGTATTATTAATGACTCTAAATGAGTATTAAATGATAAGAATAGTATTGAATAGGCTAATAGATGAGCCTATTGGATAATTTGGGATGGTTGGTGGCTTGTTGCAAGTTATGAAGCCTAAATGGATATTTATGAATCTTTTCGTATTTATTTTGATATAGTTGGGATATCTAATGGTAGGTATTGAATTGTGGGTGATATTTGGACATTTTAATAAATTGGAGCATTGTAGTATTTTCGGAGTTTGAAGATTTGAGGGTCGAGTTGAGGTCGGATTTTGGTAAAATTGGTATGGCTAGACTCGTGGTTGAATGAGCTATCAGAATTTATAACTTTTGTCGGGTTCCGAGACGTAGCCCCCACGGGTGGTTTTGGGGTGTAATTTCGGATTTTGTGGAAAATATTAGTATTTTGATATGGAATTAATTCCTATAATGTTGTGGACTGAATCAAATTAACTGTGGCTAGATTCGAGCCGTTCGAAAGTTGATACGCGATGAATGAAATTTTTGGAGTATTGTTTAGCTTGCTCGACATTGGATTCGTCTTGTTCGAGGTAAGTAACTCTTCTAATCTTGGAGCTGAGGGTTTAAACCTTGAATATATGTATTATGAGAATTTTTGGGAGGTGACGCACATGCTAGGTGACGGGCGTGTGGGCGTGCACTATAGCAATTGTGACGTAATTGTTTCCGTGAAATTTTATAGTCAAATAATCTTGGCATTTTCTATATAGTTTTATGTGTTGAAGAAATTGAGCTGAGAATCATATTAAAAATCATGTGGAGGCTATGTGCCAGTATTATTGGGACCCACAGAGGCCGTATTGCTGTGAATTATTTGTTTTAAATTAAAAATTCATACTCAGTCATATTCATGTCATTACATATCATATCTCAGTCTCTGTTATTATTTATTGATACATCATATCATCATTTTCGAGCTATTGTCATGACATTGTGAGTCCATGAGAAAGAGACTGGAGAGATTGATGACTGAGTGAGGCCGAGGGCCTGATTGTGAGGATAATTATGGGATCGGGCTGTACGCCGCAACAGACCATATTGGCTTTATATACTTTATTATTATGGGATTGGGCTACACGCCACAGCAGGCCAGATTGGCTTATTATAGCATGTGAGTTGTCCGTGCGGATCCAGATATTGATACTATAGTACGTGAGTTGTCCATGCGGATCCAGATATTGATATTATGGCATGTGAGTTGTCCGTGAGGATTATAGCGCTTGGGCTGTAGGAGCCCTTTCGAAATTTGCACAACCATAGTGAGCGCAGTCGACTATAAACAGGGATCGGGTTGCACGCCTCATCGATTATTGTACAACGCTGAGTGATTGAGTGTGCTGAGCATAGTGAGATTGAGTACTCTGAGAGTGTATTGATATGCACACGTGACATACAGGCATAGAGATGTATTTTTCTCATGTTGTACGGTATCACATCATTCATGATTTCTCAGGCATATTGACAGATGGGCATAGTGATGCATTTGTTTTACACTGGTTATCTGGAAAGAAAATGAAACATCTTATTTATTATTGAAAGAATTTTGGGAAAATTATTTTCTTCAAACTTATTCATATTTCTAGCAACTCCGGTGAATGATTTGGGTTTTCATTGATGTACTTGAAAAGTAGAACATTTTTTTTAAATCATGATTCAGTTGAGCATTTTATATCTAGGTTACTCCTTTTATTACTTGCTTTATGTTGTTATGAATTGTTATTGCTTATGGGAGTTAGACTTTGACCTTGGTACAAGCTCGTCACTACTTTCAACCTAATGTTAGGTTTGTTATTTATTGAGTACATGGGGTCGGTTATACTCATACTAAACTTCTGCACCTTGCGTGCAGATGTTGACTGCTGATATTGCTATGTTCGTTGGAAGCTGGATCTGAAGATATACATGCGTTCCAGTTGCAGCTGCCCCTTGTTCATGGCAGCCTTAGATTCATGAAACTATGTTTATGTACTTTTCAAACAGATGATGTACTTACTTCATACTAGCTCTGTAAACTCTATTTTTAGAAGCTCATAATTTGTACTACCAGTTCTTGGGAAAATGTATTGGTTTTAGATATTTTCTTTTAATTAATTGCCTTATAAATTTCATTAGAATTGGATAGTTGGTAATTGGCTTACCTAGCGGGTTGGATTAGGTGCCATCACGACTAGTTGGATTTTGGGTCGTGACAAGATGGTATCGGAGCTCTAAGTTCAAAAGTTCTACAAGTCATGAGTAAGTGTCTAGTAGAGTCTTGCGGATCGATATGATGACGTCCATACTTATCTTCGAGAGGCTACAGGACATTTAGGGTAATTTCTCATCTTTCTTTCCTTATCATGCAGAATTAATTCAGCTTGAAATATAACTCTTTGAATTCCTTCCACGTATTTATATGCGCACATGAGCGCTCAGTATCAGTTGTGTATCGTCGGCTTGTAACTCTATGAACGGGGTTCGAGATGTGTATTCTGTGTTTTGGCGATGGGCCAGTCTGGAGGACTTGAGGCCATGGTTAGACTGCAGCTTTAGCTCGGTAGTTTCAGTTGTAACTTGTACATTTGGACTCATATGTCCAGTGATGTCCCTACGAGTGAAATTTATGGCTCGATGAGTGGTGGAATGGCTTTGTGATGAGTGTGATGTGACTGCGAAATATGTTAAGACGATTTGAATGTGACAAAAAAAAGAGTCATTGGGTGCTTGAATTTCATTTTGATATTACGTACAGTCTCGAGTATGAATGTTTTGAAGGATATTTCACGTTGTTAAATTTAGGGACAAATTAAATTCTCATGTCTTTTTAATTTGGGCTGAGAAAGATCAAGTGATTGCATAGTAATTGTGATTGCGAAAGGGTATAACAAGATGCCAATTTGAGGCTAAGCATGTGGGTTACTCTCTGCAGAGTAATCTACGTGGGTGTGTTCCTTATAATGTTGAGTGGAGAGTTTCTTTTATTCCAGCGGGGCGTAGGTATTGAGATTTGAATTTGAATCTGGTTGAGAAGGTTGACTTGAGTGTCAAGAGAATGAATGCGAGCTTAGTGGATGATTGAGGTATTTTTATGATTGGCGTGAGCTTGAGAAATTTTTTTGTTGAACTGACTGCGGTATTATGGCAGTAATAGAGTATGTGCATTGTGAGTTATCGAGTGTTTTAATCTATGGCTTTGAGCCAAGTGAGGGAGCCTGCTATTGACAATTCAATTTCATAGTTATATGTTAAATATTAGTTTTGGTCTGAGGCATACTTGTGGATTAGTTATAACTTGCAAAGGTTGACATCGAGGATGACTCAAGTACTGAAATTCCTAAATACGGGTTATATTGCGCTTTATGAGTGTATGAAAATTATGGGATGAGTGAGTTGTTATTTGAAAAGATGTAGTGCGAATGGATTATGGATATTTCATATGTAGTTTAAAACTCAAGAGCTCGCAAGAGATAATGGTACACGTATGAAGTTGATGAGTTACAAGTGATCCAAGGCTACGTAATGATGCCACACGAATCCTAGCATATTATCTACTGCAAAGATATTAAAGACACCTCAAGATATGAAGGTGATTGAGTACCCACGAGTAGAATCCATTGAATAATGGGAAAACAAGGAGGTAATATTAATTGAATGAGGCATGATGACGTGAAGGTGTGATGTTAACTATAGTCACAAAAATTTATGTTATGACGAGAACATAAAGATAGATTGCACATTCTTACATCTAGCATTATGAAAATAGTGTATGCTATGGAAAGTTATATGAAAGTTATACGGGATATCCCGAGGTAGTTGTATTTACTGGAATTGTAATTGAGCATGGACTGAAGGGAAAGATGCTAGAAAAAGATTTCTTAAAGTAAAATCAGCACGAAAGGGATATGCTAAATTTATTGTTGTTGTAAGGACATAAAAGGATGATACTTTGCAAAATGATTTGCGGCTAAAAGTGCCATGATACTTGGGTACGAGAAGGGGCAAAGAAATCCTTGATAAGTATAACCATTTTTCTTCTATTGTCAGGATAGTAGGTACTACTAAGTGTAATTGCCAAAAGAAATAAAAAAAAATATATAAGTCAAGGCTTCATGAAAATTTAAAATAGTGAATTATGATTTCGAGTTGGGGAAATAAATAACTTGTAGTAGTATATGGGAGTGTGTATAATCAGATTCAACGAGGTGTGAATTTATTAAAATCTTCGAGTGTCAGGTTCGAGCTTTAGATTTGGGTTTTGCGCCTAAGTGAGGGAGCATCAGAGCAAGTTAAAGTCACCTTAAGGGTTATGGTTGGAAAAATAAAATGGAGAAAGTTTTATTCATAAAAGAATGATTAAGGACACATCTTCGATAAGATTCCTGATGAAATGAGTAAAAAACAAAATTGTCATACAATATTGGTATAGGGATCCTATGCTTATCACGAGCAATAGTTACAGTGTTCAATATTGGGGTTATTAAAAGGTGTTATCTAATAGTCAAATATTTAATATGCTATTTGAGTAGATTCTTATAGCTTTGGAGCATATGTCATTTGAATTAAATTCAAGCAAGGGCGAAAATAAGGAAGTATTTTGGTCATATGTTGGACATAGTAGAACAAATGAAGGTTATAAATGAGGATAAAGTATATGAACACTTGGCATGAAATGAGGCAAGAAAAGATTATATTATGCGTATTCCCAAATACGAAATACTTCTGCAAACCAAAATAATGTGCTCCAGTAAGAAGCACGGGGTCAGAAAAGAAAAAGAGACTAAATGGTGCAAGTATTATCCTAATAGAATTGTCACCTTGGGAGTTGAAAGCCTATAATCCATGGTAATAAGCCTATGGTAGGCATAATAACAAAAAACATATGAATTTATGGAAGAGAAATATCAGGCATGGTGGTATCTATGAGTTGGTTAAAATTAAGAAAATAGAAACATGTACATTGATGTTCGAGAATGGATGATAAACTTGCTTCACAGGGAGGAAGTGAAATAAATATTTGCGTAGTGAACTTGTAAGATATGATGTTATTAAAATTGAGAACTAAAGGAAACTCAAAAATTACAAGTACAACTGAAGGTATAAATCACCCGCGTGATGGATGGACCTAAGCAAGACAAATATCTTGTTGGTATTCGGTTGGGATAAAAGAAGTATTATGGAAGGAGTTGGAAACTAGAGAATCAAGGGTCCCATGAGGACAAACTATGCTTAGAAGTAATTTTATATTAATGATAAAGTCTTCGAATGTAAGAAATAGAATTTTAATGTATGCAAGAAATGCTCTTTCACGTGTGACTTGGTGTATACATAATAGAAAGAGAATACATATATGCATGATAGTAATATATGTTGCAATATAGAGTAACCGGTGTTGGAATGAGCGAGGTATAGATGTGCAACTATTTAAAGTAATAAAGAATTATTTGATGCAATTTTGGTATATGCGCAGCCATGTGAGACTTAGATATTTTGTTGTTATACATTGATGACGTATGTGTGGCCATGCGAGTCCTAAATAGTTTGTTGTTGTACATTGAGCATATATGTTCGGTCGTGTGAGGCCAAGAAATCATATTATGTAAAGATACGTGGTTGTTGAATTATGTTGAAATTGGTGCCCGTGTGGGGGCTTGTTCTGAACAGGTTGAATTATTTGGATGGTCACAGTTACATAGGATACTCTGCCGACAATTTTAAGAATTTTGAGAGTTAGACAAATTTTGGGGCCTTAGGAAGTTGAAATTTTGAAAGAATATCTAAGACCCATATAAAGTCAGGAATGATTAAGAATGATGGTTAAGGTGAAAGAAGTATAATGATGTTCCTAATAATGACTTGCAAAATATTCGAGGACGAATGTTCTTAAGTGGGGGAGAATGTAACACCCCCGAAAAATTCGAATAGTTTTAAGACCATTAAGGAGATTGGCGAGTGCTAATTATATTAATTCAGATATGAACAAGACTGATAATTTGAATGATATCAATTAATAATGATAATATATGTATTAGGTGCATTAAGAATGGTTTATGGTCTAAAAAGAGCCCTAAGGCTAAGTCAAGTTGAAAATTATATGATGGGATAAAGTTTTAAGTGAGTTCGCACAAGACCTAACTTCAAACGAGAATAACTCTCCAGTTATAAAGTGTTATTTGGTGTATAACCTATCCAAAGAAATGTCTATGTATCTTGTTTCTAATTCTTCAAACCGTTTATCATTTAGAGATTCCTACAAGAAGTTATAATGTTTTTACTAAAGGGTGGCAGAACAGCTACGCGAGTCTTGCGTAGCCTACACAGCATTGCGTAGGCAAATCTAGTAGCTTCAAGGGTCATTTTAAGAGCTGAAAACATGGGTTTAGAGAGAGAATGGGTTAGCTCTTCATCTTGGAATGGATTTCTAGAGAGAAGAAAAAGCTCTTCCACCATGGATACACTTCAAGGTAAGTTATTTTGGTACAAGGATGATTATATAATATCATTTAGTGATAACACTAACATTATTATGGATCAAATCCATAGGAATTGAGTTGAATCTTCAAGAACACCAAAAAGAGAAAAAGTTAGATTCTTCCACCAAGAGGTAATCCCTTCACTTGAGCTTCATATATATGCCATATTGGAGAATGGGTAGCATATTTATAAGTTTTATTTGAAGTTGTAATGGGATATTATATGAACCCTAAGGGAGGATCTTGAAAATGATATTTTGGGCAAAGAAGAAGATGAATAGTGATGAATTGATATAAAAGGAATTATTTTGAGTTTCTAATGATTCCAATAGACTTGATAACTTAATTGATAAACGAATTGAATAGGGAATCACCATTTTGACAAGATACAACACTAGTTCTTGAAATGAGTGTTCTTGAACATAGGGTTTTGTTGGAGAAGACAATGAATAGTGACTTAATGATGTCGGGTAATTAACATAGTATTATTAATGACTCGAAATGAGTATTAAATGATAAGATTGTAATTCAATAGGCTAATAGATGATCCTATTGGATAATTTGGGATGGTTGAAGGCTTGTTGCAAATTATGAAGCCTAAATGGATATTTATGAATCTTTTCGTATTTATTTTGATGTAGTTGGGATATCGAATGGTAGGTATTGAATTGTGGGTAATATTTGGACATTTTAATCAACTGGAGCATTGTAGTATTTTCGGAGTTTGAAGATTTGAGGGCCGAGTTGAGGTCGGATTTTGGTAAAATTGGTATGGCTAGACTCGTAGTTGAATGGGCTATCGGATTTTGTAACTTTTGTCGGGTTCCGACACGTGGCCCCCACTGGTAATTTTTAGGGTGTAATTTCAGATTTTGTGGAAAATATTAGTATTTTAATATGGAGTTAATTCCTATACTTTTGTGGACTGAATCAAATTAATTGTGGCTAGATTCGATCCGTTCGAAAGTTGATACGCGCAGAATAGAATTTTTGGAGCATTATTTAGCTTGCTCGACATTGGATTCGTCTTGTTCGAGGTAAGTAACTCTTCTAATCTTGGAGATGAGGTTTTGAACCCTGAATATATGTATTATGTGAATTTTTAGGAGGTGACGCACATGCTAGGTGACGGGTGTGTGGGCGTGCACTATAGAATTTGTGACGTAATTGTTTATGTGAAATTTTGTAGTCAAATAATCTTGGCATTTTCTATGTAGTTTTATGTGTTGAAGAAATTGAGCTGAGAATCATATTAAAAATCATGTTGAGGCTATGTGCCAGTATTATTGGGACCCACAGAGGTCGTATTGCTGTGAATTATTTATTTTAAATTAAAAATTTATACTCAGCCATATTCATGTCATTACATATCATATCTAAGTCTCTGTTGTTATTTATTGATACATCATATCATCAGTTTCAGGCTATTTTTATGACATTGTGAGCCCATGAGAAAGAGACTTGAGAGATTGATGACTGAATGAGGCCGAGGGCCTGATTGTGAAGATAGTTATGGGATCGGGCTGCATGCCGCAACATACCATATTGGCTTTATATACTTTATTATTATGGGATCGGGTTGCACGCCGCAGCAGGCCAGATTGGCTTATTATAGCACGTGAGTTGTCCGTGCGGATCCAGATATTGATACTATAGCACGTGAGTTGTCAGTGCGGATCCAGATATTGATATTATGGCATGTGAGTTGTCTGTGCAGTACGTGAGTTGTCCGTGCGGATTATAGCACTTGGGCTGTAGGAGCCCCTTCGGAGTTTGCACACCCCAGTGAGCGCAGTCGACTATAAACAGGGATCGGGTTGCACGCCGCAGTGGGTATTATACAACGCTGAGTGATTGAGTGTGTCGAGCATAGTGAGAGAGAATGCGAGACATTGAGATTGAGTACTCTGAGAGTGTGAGTACATAAGTACATCTCTGGGATACATTGTATTGGTATGCACACATGACATACAAGCATAAAGATGTATTTTTCTCATGCTGTACGGTATCACATCATTCATGATTTCTCACGCATGTTGACAGATGGGCATAGTGATGCATTTGTTTTACACTGGTTATCTGGAAAGAAAATGAAACATCTTATTTATTATTGAAAGAATTTTGGAAAAATTATTATTTTCAAACTTATTCATATTTCTAGAAACTCCGGTGAACGATTTGGGTTTTCATTGATGTACTTGAAAAGTAGAACATTTTTTTAATATCATGATTCAGCTGAGCATTTTATATCTAGGTTACTCCTTTTATTACTTGCTTTATGTTGTTATGAATTATTATTGCTTATGGGAGTTGGACTTTGACCTTGGTACAAACTCGTCACTACTTTCAACCTAAGGTTAGGTTTGTTACTTATTGAGTACATGGGGTCGGTTATACTCATACTACACTTCTGTACCTTGCGTGCAGATATTGGCTGCTGATGTTGCTGTGTTCGTTGGGAGCTGGATCTGAAGATATACATGCGTTCCGATTGTAGCTGCCCCTTGTTCATGGTAGCCTTAGATTCATGAAACTCTGTTTATGTACTTTTCAAACAGATGATGTATTTACTTCATACCAGCTCTGTAAACTCTATTCTTAGAAGCTCATGATTTGTACTACCAGTTCTTGGGAAAATGTATTGGTTTTAGATATTTTCTTTTAATTAATTGCCTTATAAATTTTATTGGAATTGGATAGTTGGTAATTGGCTTACCTAGTGGGTTGGGTTAGGTGCCATCATGACTAATTAGATTTTGGGTCGTAACATTGGTATTGTAGAAGTGAGCGGAGATGCTTTTACTACTTTTCAGCTGTCAGTAGCAGCGTATCAATGGTGGCAAGTTTATGTATGAAGAGGGTAGACCAGTCGATGCAACACCACCAATTTGGGCTCAATTTTGAGAGATACTTTTTGAAAGAGTTTGTTCCCCAGACTCTCCGGGATGCATGGCGCACAGAGTTTGAACGGTTATGTCACGGAACCATGATGGTGTCAGAATATGCTATTAGGTTTAGTGAGTTAGCCCGTCATGCACCTATTTTGATTCCTACAGTTAGAGAGCGAGTCTGCAGATTCATTGAAGGGCTCGATTATGATTTTAAAATATGTATGGCTTGGGAGTTGCAGCCTGATACTCCATTTCAGCAAGTAGTAGAGATTGTCAGGGTGTTAGAACGTGTTCGAAGTGAGGAAAGGGAGTTTATAGGAGGCCAAGTGGTCTCGAAAGTTTGGAGAATTATGTGGATTCTACTATGTAGCTATCACTTATCATGGCGGAGGCTCGGTCAGCCCGGTCCGTAATTTAGAACACTCGCGATGCTCTAGTTAGTACTTTTAGTGCACCACCGGCATGAGGTTCTTACAGTGGTTATTCTAAATATTCGGCACAGACTCAGTACGCGCAGCCGCGACCTCAGAGGTTTGTTATGAGTGTGGTGATACTAGGAACATCATGAGAGATTTTCCCAGACATGGTAGAGGTGGATTCATCAGAACACACAGGCTACGGGCTTTGTCCTAGTTACTACTCCACATGCACATCCAGTTAGGGGTGGAGGACATGGGGGTAGAGGGCGCCCTAGAGGGGGATGCCCGACCTGTTGATAAACTTGCGATGATATGGCTAAGGTCGCTACACCACATGGTGTCGTTACTGTTATGATTTAATTCATAATAGAGGAGCCCTATTATAATATTCCAGCACCTCGGGTACTTGAGGGGAATAATTTCTTTAAGAACACACTGTGCATTCAGTGAGCTTGATTTATTCCGAAATTACTTTAAAATATTATTTCGACATTCTGTTGCTGCTAACTTTCTGTTTCTGTTTTCTGTTCCAGAAAATTTACTATTTCATTATAGTAATACAGATTGGATAACAGATACCAATACTAATGCAGTCAACAACAGTAGTTTAAAGAACTAATGAAGGAGCTCATTTAAAAAGTTATCTGGTGTAAGATGTGATAAAAGTAAGGAGAGCGCAAACAATAATCTAGGGGAGACTCCTACGTGACAATAAGCTACTATAAAAAATCAAAAAATAAAAATAACTCTGTTAAATAAAGCAACATAGAAAGTCTTTCATAAGTTCTCCTTATTTATATTCTCGTATTGTTTCTTCTAATTGGCTTGCTTATCTGTTATTGAAATTGTCCAACTACGTGCTATCAGAGGCCTTTTCTCTTAACTGGTAGATCTTTAACATTCACACTAATCTCAATCTCTCACTCATATTCCATAAGCTATCTAGAAATATATACAGGAACACACACTTGTACAAACACACATAGAGAGATATGCACTACAAAGCATCAAAGAAAGAGATTAGCTTTGACAGTTTCAACATATTTAATATCCTGTTAGGAAGTCCCTACGTATTAGATAACAAATTTAATAATCACGGTGTAAGACATTATAATTCTATTAAAAATAATTGCATCTTACGGAAAAGGATAAATTTACTCTGTAGAGGGACTGAACAAGGCAAACTGAGAGTAAAATTATATTCCATATTATTATAAATGAGAAACTACTTCATAAGCAACAGATTCTTAGAGATTTGAATGATTTAAAACACCATACTTGACCTATTAGATTGCCAACTAAAGCAAGCAGAGCATAGGCAAGAAGTGGAACGAAGGTTTCCGTGCAGTTTTGAAATCGAAAGTCAAAGTTATTGTTAATGTTAATTCATGAAAATACACTATAAAGATCAATAAAGAACAAAAAACTGCATGGTAAAATAGAACAATAAAAGAGATCACAAATAAGAGTGGCAGAGAAAAGATTGGAAACTTTGACTGCGCATCCAAAGAAACACAACAATGAAGTTAAAAGCACAAACCGTTCATGAAAACACAAAAATCTATTATGATCATGCACAAACAAAATCAGACCCTAAGCACCTAAATATACATAAACCTAAGGAAATTTATAAGTAAATTTATACTTTTTGCAGAATACTAATGAAATCAGATTCTAAGCACCAAACTATACATAAGTCGACAGAACTTGGAAATACCCTAATTAACTGGAGATTCCTTATATACGAAGGACTTCTTCAAGTCTCCAAATTTGGAATGAAATTTTTAACAAACTCGTGTAGAATTTAACATGTTTTGCTAAAACACTAGTACTATAATTTATAATTACAATTTTGGCCAACATGGAACACATTTACGAAAGGTAAAAAAGAACGAAATTTCACTAAAGGCTTTCTTACTTTTAATATAGTATAATATAATATAGTATACTAGTCTTAGGGTACGCGCTTTGTGTGTGTACCTATATCAATGAGTATATAATTTAAAAAAATTACGTAAAATTTATTAAATAATATATTTGAGTTATTAAATAAAAATTTTAAAAATAATTTATTTATTTATGCATTCGGGATTTGTGCCTTTACAATGATATAGAAAATAAAGACATTTTTTTAAACTCCTTCTTACTCGAATAACATCTTTTTCTCTTCATCGATGTTTTCGCATAATATTTAAAAATTACATTTAATTATTAGAAAAATAGTTAATTAAGTACATACATCTTAATTTAATAGTAAGAATATATAGTATTCTCCCCTTAGAATTATAAGTTCAAACATATTTCATATAGAAATTAGCGTAAATAAATATAAGCAGAAGATAATATAATATTGTTATTTCTCCCAAACAATATTTATGTTAAGACAATGTAATGCTGTTATTTCTCCCAAACAATATAAGTAAAAGATAATAGATCTTTGTGGTCCGCCTCTTACCCGTACCCCGTACATATGTAGAATTTAGTGCACCGAGCTTCCTTTAATATTTATATTAAAGTCCTAAATATTAGAACTTCCTACATAATTCAACACAAGAAAGATTTTATAACCAAATTAGTTGATTTCAAAGTACTATATATTACGATAATAACTAAATTACGATTTTGTCTAATGTGAAATTTAATTTTAAATGGTAAAAAAGGCGAACGATATTTCATTAAGGGCCTTCGTGCTTTTAATATAGATAAATAGATAGATATGTAAGTAATTTTGTATTATAGAAATTAATCAATTTAGTAGTGTACTTGATTAATCTTCTCTTTTTTTTTTAGTATTTTAATTTGAAATCCTACAAATGATATGGAGATTAGACGTGGTAAAAAGCTAGTATTGTTTTTTCTTTTGAAACACAAGTCTTTAGTGTATTAAAATCACGTCTTCCGATTGCAAATGAAACTGTAATACAATCTAACAAGGAAAGATTAACAAATAAAATTCTAGTGGTAATTGAATGTTTATTCCTAAATATTAGGAAGGCAACTTAAATTATAATTTTATCTAGTGTATAGTCGATTTTTTAAGGGTAAAAAAGGCGAACGACATTACGCTAAGGGCATTCGTGCTTTTAATATAATATAGATAGATATTATAGAAACTTTTACCTTGTATTCTACTTTAAAAAAATACAAGTTATTCTTCCTATCATTGGCAATGAGCCCAAACCCATCCAAACCGTCTAGAGATTAATGGGTTGGGCTACAATATTTTAGCTCATGAGTCTATTTGGGCTGAGCCCAAGTTAACCAATTATTTTTTATAGCTCATTCTGACCCATGAAGTAGCCCAAATACAACCCATGAAGCTCATCCCAAAACAAATAGATCTCAACCCAACTTATCTAGAAATTTACTTAGTTGTCACATCATTAGTTTTTGTATTTAAGTTTAAAAATGAGAATCAAGGTATGTAAGTTATATGGTGTGTTTTGTATGACGAAAAATATTTTCCCATTTTCCACAGTTTGGTTGCACAAAATAGTTTGAAATTTTTTTTCTGCATCACCCACCCCTACCCTCCACCCCGCATTTTTTTTTTAACTTTTTGTTTTAGTTTCAATTTTCTGTCTTCTGTTTTTT
>AWOL01S0022242.1:36953-64747 GCA_000715115.1 Nicotiana otophora | reverse complement strand
AATTTGCACAAGTAATTCATGCTTTATGTCCTAAACTACTGAGACTTTAGCATTAATAGTAGCTACGCACGGACTCTCATCACCTCGTGCGTACATAGCCCCCACAATTAGCAACAATTATTAATTCAATTTCTTATGGGGTAATTTCCCCCTCACAAGATTAGACAAGAGACTTACTTCAATTTGCTCCAATTTAATCCACTAGTAGACCCTTTCCTCGATTATCCAACTTTGTCTGGCTCGAATCTAGCCAAAATAATTCGATACAATCACTAAAAAATTATAGGAATCAATTCAATAAGAAAATACTATATTTTTAATAAATATCTGAAAATAATTAAATATTCGTCTGTGGGGTTCACGTCTCGGAATCCGGCGAAAGTTTTGAAATCCGACAACCCATTCAATTATGAGTCCAACCATACCAGTTTCACTAAAATCTGACTCCGAATCGATACAAAAATCTTAAAAATTCGTTTCTATGAGATTTCAAAAATTTCCCAAATTTAAATCTCAAAACACTAATTAAATGGTGAAAACAATGATATATTCGTGTATATTGACCAAATCCTAGTTAGAATCACTTATCCCAATGTCTTTTCCTTGAAAATCTATCAAAAATCGTCTCTGCTCAAGCTCTAATTTGTTAAAAATGGTGAATGGGCCGAATGCCCTCCTTTATAATTCTGTCTAGGCAGCCCTCGATCATGACCTCGATCCTCAGCCTCGATCGTGGTTCGATCATGGCCCTCGAGCCTTTGCCTTCGATCATGGTTCGATCATGGCCTCGATCCTGGGCCTCGATCTTGGGCTATATCTTGGGCTGGATCACAGCCCAGAATTTCCAACAGTAGAGAAAAATTATAGCAGCTATTTTAAGTCCAACCTTTGATCCGTTAACCATCCAAAACTCACCTGAGGCCCTCGGGACCTCAACCAATTATACCAACAAGTTCTAAAATATCATACGAACTTATTTGAAACCTCAAATCACATAAAACGATGCTAAAACCATGAATTATGCTCCAAATAAAGCTTAATGAAACTTAAAATGTTTAACTTCTACATTCGATGTCGAAACCTATCAAATCAGGTCCGATTGACCTCAAATTTTGCACACAAGTCATAAATAACATAACGGAGTTATGAAAATTTTCTGAACTGGATTCCGACCCCGATATCAAAAAGTCAACTCCTCGGTCAAACTTCCAAACTTAAATTCTTGTTTTAGCCATTTCAAGCATATTTTTATTGCGGACTTCTAAATACAATTCCGAGCACGCTCCTAAGTCCAAAATCACCATACGGAGCTATTGGAACCGTCAAATCTGAATTCTGGTGTCCTTTTCTCGAAATGTTGACTGAAGTCAAACTTAGCATTCTAAGGCCAACTTAAGGAACCAAGTGTTCCTATTTCAACCCGAACACTCCCAAATACCGAACCAATCATCCCCGCAAGTCATAATTTATTTTAAGCATATATAGGGAGTTTTATTTAGGGGAACGGGGTTCTAAAAATTAAAACGACCGGTTGGGTCGTTACATATTTGAAGGACATGTTTAATTGGTTATAATTGTGTTCCTTATTCGTCTGAGAAATAATTATGATGTTCTTGTTGCCTTGATGTTATATCACTAGCTGATTTTGTTGTTATCCTTGCTAGTTATTTTTCAGTACTATTGTGTATTGTTATATTGCATAGGTTATTTGACTAGTGAGTGTCTTGACTGTACCTCGTCACTACTCCACCGAGGTTAGTCTTGATACTTACTAGGTACCGACTGTGGTGTACTCATACTACACTTCTGCACATTTTTGTGCAGAACTAGGTATTGGAGATATCGGATTCGGACAGAGATTAGAGTGTGATCGCAAGGATTCAAGGCAGGGCTACTTGGTCATCGCAGTCCCCGGAGTCTTTCCATTTTTATTGTATTGTCCACTCTTATTCGAATAGTATTGTATATTTGATCCTTGGGGATTACTGCATGTACTCAGTTAGAGCTCGTGACTCAGTATTGCCAGTCTTGGGAAGTTGTTATAATTATTTCCGCTATTGGTTTCGATTAAAAAAATGGCTTGAATTGTAATTGTAATCGGCTTACGTAGTCTTAGAGACTAAGTGCCATCACGACGCCCGTGGTGAGATTTTGGGTCGTGACACTTAGTTAACATAAATACAAATCCTTAATTTACTTAATACAAGGCTTGATTGTTGATATTATATTTGGTTTATATTACTTTAAAAAATAAATTATGCTAGAAGCATATTAAACTTGTGACTACAATAATATTTTAAACTGTTGCTAAACCAATATAGTTGAATCTTTAAAATAATGATAAGTTAATTTTTCCCCCTATAATTTTGAAAAGTTATCCTCATCATTGTAAATTCTTGAAATGTTAAAGCTAATTGGTAATTCCATCAAGGACTGAAATGAATTTAGGATAGTCATTAATTATTTTTGACCTTAGGGCAAACGTAGTAAAGAAGAAGTTTTAGATTCCATGAAAATACAACAACAACAACAACAACAACAACAACAACAACAACAGCAACCCAATTTAATATCACAAGTGGAGTCTGGGGAGGGTATGATGTACGCAACCTTATCCCTACTCCGGAAGGGCAAAAGGCTATTTCTGATAGACCCTCGGGTAAAGAAGATGGAAGAAGCCCTGATAGCAAGTAATAGCAAGACAATATAATGAGAAAACTAAATTGAAGATAGCAATATAGAATTATGAAAGAGGTACCGATAGCAAGTAATAGCAAGATAATATAGACTCCGCGAAAATAAATCTATTAATATTTTTTACACAAGAATAGGTTCATTTAGCTTACCTATAATTTTGATAAACTAGGGATGCCATATAAGATTTTTATGTTCTTAAGTTACCAATATATATATATATATAGAAAAAAGATCTATAATGTCACGACCCAAAATCCCACCATAGGCGTCGTGATGGCACTTAGTCTCTAAGACTAGGTAAGCCGATTACAATTATATTTCGAGCTATTTTTTTAAAATATAAATTAATACAAGTGTCAAAATCAAAAGCGGAAACAAATATAACAACCTCTCAAGACTGGTAATACTGAGTCACGAACTCTAACTGGATATATGAGATGATCTCAAGGATCGAATATACAATACTTTTTGATTAAAAATTAACAGTACAATAAAAATGGAAAGACTCCAAGGGACTGTGATGACCAGGCAGCTCTACCTTGAATCCTTGCGATCACACTTTAACTATGTCCGAGTCTCAATAACTAGATCTGCACAAAAATGTGTAGAAGTGTAGTATGAGTACGCCACAATCGGTACCCAGTAAGTATCAAGACTAACCACAGTGGGGTAGTGACGAGGTATAGTCAAGACACTCACTAATCAAATAACATGTGCAATATAGCAGTATACAATAGTACTGAAAAACAACTAGCAGTGATAGCAACAAAAATCAACCAGTGATATAAACAGCAAGGCAACAAGAATACCATAATTATTACTCAAATGAATAAGGAACACAAGTAAAACCAATTAAATAAGTCCTTCAAATCTAAATCTTTCATATATAATTCTTTCGAATAAATACCTTTCGAATATATTTTTTTCAAATAAATATCTTTCGAATATATTTCTTTAAAATAAATATCTTTCGAATATAATTCTTTCAAATGAATATCTTTTGAATATACTTCTTTAAAATAAAAGTCGCTCTGTGACACCTCATTTCATATTTTTGTAACACGGGTCTCTGCCCACTTTCATATTTCCACGGCACCCCATGCCCATATTTCTATCAAATCCGCACGGACAACTCACGTACCAATAATAAAAATCATCATATTTTTCCCGGCATCTCGTGCCCGCATTTTATATTACATATGCACGGACAGTTCACGTGCCAATAACATAATCATTATATTTTCCTAGCATCTCGTGCCCATATTTCATATCACATCTGCACGGACAGTTCACGTGCCAACAACATAATCATTATATTTTCCTGGCACCTCTTGCCCACATTTCATATCACATCTGCACGGACAGTTCATGTGCCAATAACATAATCCGCCCGACAATAGCCGCAGGCTCACAATTTCAACATAGATCAGACTATTATCAACTTTACAGAAACAACAAGGCAAGTTGCGCAAGATGTAAAAATAAACACAAGAAAAATCACAATATCACATGAAAATTACCAACGCAATAATCCCACACCATTAAATAAAAATTACCAACACAATAATCCCGCATCATCACATATCATCCCTGATAATAGCCACCCTTATCTCTCCTATAGCCACCCTTATCACTACTATAATAGCCTCCCTTATCCCTCCGCCCTGACAATATCAATAGTCACCTTTATCACTCATATAGACATCCTTATCGCTCCTATAATAGCCTCAATTATCGCTCCGTTTAATAGCCTCCCTTATCGCTCTGCCCAGACAATATTCCAACACACATAACAATAGTGAAATGCCACCCTTATGCCCGCATAATTTCAATAATGGAATGCCACCCTTATACGCCGTATAACAGTAACCCAAATCACACAACAATTCACATAGAATATTATCACAACAGCATAACATCATCAACTCGTATTTACAAATTTTCCGTACGCCACAACCTTTCCAAAGGTACAACAAAGACAATTAATTTTACAGCAGGTAGTCCACGTCTCCACAAAAATATATATAAAATCTCAAAAACAACAACGAGGATGGGAAAATAACTCAACATAGGACAATGCCTTCCTTAATCCAAATTTTAGATAAATATATAAACGCCTCAATTTAAACATATTGAATTAATTATTTGCAGATGAAAAATTCATAATGTGATTATTTTCAAGAAATGTCAAATCAACAAACACACGGAATTCTCATAAACATCCAAGTGGCAATCACACCAAATTTTCATATAAAATACAAACTCGACAAACAAGGAATGAGGCATGACAAATCAAGGACTTACTAAGTTCCAATAATTTTTTCAATTTAATACATAAGGGCGTCTACGAATTTTAACCGATATAATTTGCATATGATTTGCACATATAAACCAAGTACGTACTCGTCACCTGGCGTACATGGTTTTCAATTATATAATTTCCATATAAGACTCGATACCTAAGGGGTAATTCCCCCACTCAAGGATAGGCAAGATACTTACCTCGACGAAACTAAACCGATACTTAAAATGATCTTCGCGAGTGAAGCCATCTCCAGACTGCTCAAATATGAAATTCGCCCCTTCATAATACTACGATGGTCCACCACACTAAACAAATTTTAATGTACAACAATGCAACACAATTGCACCAATATTAGCAAGATTTCTATACTTTAAGTCATTTAGACATTTTATCAAACATCTAATGTGCATATTTTTCTACAACCTCCTTCAATGGAATTTCTTCACCTAACAATCACCTTCCACACAAATGATTGATCTCACAATCGTCTCTGGGTCATCCACAACTTCCCTTAGCACTTGCATGCCCAACAATTCACTCCCAACCCACAAATTTTATCAATTAATTCATTTTACAATCTCTACAATACCAACACACCTAGGTTGGGTACTTATTGCTTCCAGTCACCATCCCATAAGTCCTAACACATATTTCGTACATAAATAATCACCATGAATTAGTTAGAGGTAGTAGACATACCTATTGCAGACCACATCTTGAAAGACAACTTTTGGGGTGTTCTTGAGATTTTGAAGAAATCCTATGGATTCCAATCAAAACCTTGCTGTAACTAGAGACTGGAAAGTGAAATCATCATAAAAACACGCTTAAAACTCACCTTAGGTGTGTATTGGAAGCCTTGGCCGGATGGATGATGGAGAGAAAGCCCTAGTCTTGAAGAAATGACTTAGCCCCTCTCTCTACCCGTCCTTGGATTTATTTAATGGGCTCCTACATGCGCGACCGCGCACCTGGGCAAGTGGTCGCGCATCTGGCCGCGCACCTGAGGCAGAAACTCTCAAATATGTGCGGCCGCGTATCTGGGCGGGCATATGATACGGGTCCAGTAAAATGGCCATAACTTTCTTTATACATATACAAATGATGAACGGTTTGCTGCGTTGGAAACTAGACTCAAAGAGATTTAATTTGATATGTTATACACTACAAATCTCTTCATATATTGAGAGTTATGCTTGTCACGATCCAAAATCCTTGAAAGGTCGTGATGGCGCCGGACACTACTGTCAGGCAAGCCAACACCAATAATTAGTAAATTGTCATTTTAGTATTTCTAAAATCGTAAATTTTCTTCAATTAAATAATAAATAATGAACTTCACAAAGTAAATAATAATGTTTTTTGCAAATTTCAATACTGAATAATCCCATAATCATCCCAGAACCCGATGTCACAAGAGCATGAGCATTTACTAGGGAACAAAATAAAATATAATAATTGTCTGAAATACAAAGTTGGACAGAAAAGAAAATACTAACACTCTGAAGGGGACTCTACTGGCTACGAATCGTCTCACAAAAGGCAGTTCACCTAACTCCCTGTATCAACTACGCTGCTACGCTCACAAGGCCACTAGCCATACATGTACATGTACAACAAAATGTACAGAAAGTGTAGTATGAGTACAAAAATAATGTGTACCCAGTAAGTATCTCGTCTAACCTCGAAGAAGTAGTGACGAGAGGTCAACTTCGACACTTACTAGTGGTCCAATAATATCAGGTACAGTAAAGAAGTGAATAAATATGAATCCGAGTAAATTTATGAAATAAACATGTATAAAATACGTGGTATAATTCCCCTCTTTACAATTTTACTCAAGCTCTCAACTAGCAAGTTCCCTCCGCAACCGGAGCATATATATAGAGATAGTGGATCTCATCAAAGAGGTTTTCGTAACTAAAATCAGGGAAAAACCTCAGATACGCTGGCCTCTTGCCAAATATCATGGACGATTCCATGAGGATAATATATATAGGAAATGCTGAGGCGTACGGCCCGATCTAACATAAAACTTAATTGTGCACTACCGAGGGTCGAACGGCGCAAACCATAGATGCATCTATTAACCTGTCGAGGTGAATGGTCCGCTCCCATGAGAGTGTGGTACATAAACCCTGCCAAGGCAAACGGCCCAATCCCATAAGAGTCATAGGAAATACACCGCTCGCAAATCATACGTGTAACGCGGTCAAACATAAATTTAAGGAATCATCCCGCTCGCGGATCATACTTGAGACGTGGTCAAATATTAATTTAAGGAATCACCCCACTTGCGGATCATACTTGTGACGTGGTCAAATATAAATTTAACGTTAAAAGCATATCTCTTTCTTGGTTCTTTTCAAAACAAGGGAAATTCAGCTTGTAGCTTTTTAGGGAAATTACCCCGCTCGCGAAACATACATGCGATGCGGTTACACATAGATTTCTTCAGCTTTTATGATATTCCTCAATTCTTTTCGAAATTACGAAGTTCAAATGAAACCTTTTAAATCTTAAGTTCTTCAATTTCAACTCATTTCAAAACATTTAATAAGCAGACTAAATCTCGCTCCCTCTCAAGGCAAACAATAAACATAAATCAATAAAAATATCAGCAAGGCATGATGTGAGCCTAAACCTACTCGAACGTAGGCATAGCTAGCAGCTACGTACGGACTCTCGTCACTTCGTGCGTACGTAGCCCCCACAAATAGAAGCACACAATAACTTAGTTCACCTATGGCTCCCAAGGCCTTCCGACAAATCAAACTGATGCTTGTCGCTCCAAAACTAGTCAAATAAGATGCAACACAATCAAAATATGTCTAATACTCAAAAGTAATCAATTTACAACAATTTCCAACTCCGCTCGAAAAGTCGATAAAAGCACCCTCGGGCCCACGTGCCCGGATTCCGCAACTTTCGAAGATAACCATTACACATAGCCTCACGAACTCAAATATATACTTTATTTCCAATTTCATGCCTGAATTCGTGGTCAAAATCCAAAAATATAAATTTCTAGATTTTTCCTTCAAAATACCAAATTTTAACAAATTTTCATGTATAAATTCATATACAACCCATGTATTTAACTCACAACATGCGGGAATTACTTACCCCATAATAGATGATGAAATCTCCTCTTCAAAAGCTCCAACAATCGCCCAACCAAAATGCAATATCGAGAACAATGGCCAAATCTCGTCTATAAAACTTCACTGCCCAGGTCCGCCCTTCTTCGCGATCGCGGAAAGACCATCGCGATCGCGAAGGCCAAAGATACACTGCCTCCAAATTTCCTCTTTGCGTTCGCGTCATCCTGGTCGCGTTTGCGAAGGCATCTTCCCAGACCCCTCGCGTTCGCCTTTCCTTCTACGCGTTCGCGTAGGCCAAATGGCCTTAGGCCTATCTCCCCCTTACTTCTTCGCGTTCGCATCGCCTTGGCCACGTTCGTGAAGGCTTTCCCAGCTACTGCCTCACGTTCGCGTCCACTGCCTCGCATTCGCGAAGTCCAAATCCTAGCAGCCTCAAAGTTCCTCTTCGCGAACGCGGGACTCCTTTCGCGTTTGCGAAGAATGAAACTAGATACCAGATACAGCAGCAGCAAATCATTCCGTTTTGGTCCGTAACTACTCTGAAACACGCCCGAGGCCCCCGGGACCCCATCCAATCACACAAACCAATCCCACAACATAACACGGACCTGCTCGAGGCCTCAAATCACATCAAACAACATCAAAATCATGAATCACGCCCCAATTCGAGCTTAATGAACTTTAGAACTTCAAACTTCTACATTCGATGTCGAAAACCTATTAAATCACGTCCGATTGACCTCAAATTTTGCACACAAGTCACATTCGACATTACGGACCTATTCCAACTTCCGGAATAGGAATCTGACTCTGATATCAAAAAGTCCACTCCCGGTCAAACTTCTCAAAAACCTTCCAATCTATAACTTCCGCCAAATGATCCCAAAATGACCTACGGACCTCCGAATCCACTTCCGGACGCGCTCCCAATACCAGAACCACTATACGGAGCTATTCCCAGACTCGGAATCCCATACGGAAATCGATAGCATTGAAATGTACTCCAACCCAAATTTATGAAATCCTTCCAAAATGCCAACTTCCACAATAGGCGCCGAAATGTTCCTGTGTCATCCAAAACCCGATCCGGACATACGTCCAAGTCCAAAATCATCATACGAATCTGTTGGAACTTTCCAATCTCGATACCGAGGTGGTTTACTCAAAAATTACCCTTTAGCCAATTCCTCCAACTTGAAGCTTCCGAAATTAGAATTTCTTTCCAAATCAACTCTGAACTTCCCAAAATTAAATTCCGACAATGCGTACAAGTCATAATACCTGAAGTGAAGCTGCTCAGGGTCTTAAACCATTGAATGACGCGCTAGAGCTCAAAACGATATGTCGGGTCGTTACATTTTCTCCCACTTAAACATACGTTCGTCCGCGAAATTGCTAAGAACTGTTCTGGAGTTGTCTGGAATCGATGTTCAATACTTCGTGCAGCTACCCGTGCTACCGCAACTCAGTTGAGCACACTAGCTTGAGCTAATCTGAAGATATTCCCTTTTACTTAGCCAAATTGGCCTTAGAGCTCTATTCCAACTTCCGAAATTCTCTGTCAGGCCTGCTTCCATCATACGAACACCGTATAAATCTCAATGCGATGCACCAATACATGATTGCATACCTTTGTTGAATCCACACTATGCACTGCGTAACTTACATAACCATAATAACATGCTCTGACAATGGTAGCCGAATTTTCATGAATATGGTGCTCACAATGCACCTCATGACATATATAAGTTTTGTTCTGACTCCTGCAATACCGCCACGATGGAAAAAATGTATAGAAATTTGTAACCAACTATTGAGTCAACAAATCATCGAGTCTCTCCTCTTGACTAGAATAATCACCCCATTATGAACCAAATAATGGTATTTTCTCTTTAATATACTGCATACAATCTGATCGCACTGATCCTAGATCCGCTAATCTCATCTCACCTAGTATAAGCTGCTCAGGCTATAAGCCACCTCAGACAGGACCAAAATCTCATATGATGCCACAAGCTACCAACTCGAATGGAATACATAAGGAAAACGAGCTCTGAAAAGGACTACTCAACCCACGTAACTAATTAAGCTACCGCAATGGCGTTATGAACCCTCCTCAGAAAATGAGAAACAAAATACAAAAGAATAGATATAGGGGAAACTATACTTAACATCACACTGTTGCGGCGTGCAACCCAATCCAAACAACATACCCGTGGCGGCGTGCCACCCGACCCACACATAAAATCTATATAAGGAGATACTTACCGAGCTAGAATGCTCATCACTACAAAATACCTGAATACCGGCCACAAGCACGCTAAGTGCATAATACCATCCCTTGGGAGACAGATAACGCCATACGCTACAAAACTCAAGCACGACTAAGGTGCGATATATGATCTGCATCTCAAGACCCATCCTACTCGCATACCATCATCGCTATGCCGAACCTCAACACATATGCAATTAATCAAGACATTTCACAACCCACACGGCACAATATAGTATTACATGAAATAGCTGACGACGAAATAACATCCAACGTCCAAATACTCCTCCATAAGGAGCGCTATGCTGAGATAAACACATCCGGCTTGACATAAAGCCCACATTCATATTTTAGATCCATCCACGAACCTCAAGTCGATTCTGATCGCACCGCACTAGGCTAATAACCTTTCAAGGGTCCATAATAGCCCCCATTTTTAACATACAAGAACGGCCGTCAAATTTGGAATAAATTTCCATAATCCCACGGGCCACACTAACACTGTGAAGAAAATCAAAAATCCGCAAATCAGAACTCAAGCATCTTACACAAGACACCGATCTCAGGTGATGCTAAAGACAATACCAGCTGGTTCCAACCATCTAGCTCCTCCCTCGCTCATCCGAGCGCGTGACATTCTTGCCAAAATCGAGCCGCGGTCGTGATCCTCAATTTCCAATTCCCATGCTACTCACGGCACTTAATCATGACAATGCACAAGAGTACAAGAATTTCATCATAACTCCTGAACTACTAATAGGGTAAGCACTTCATCATATAGAACCCTTTTTTTTTACTTAACTCATTTCAGAGAACCTTTGCAACCCATGACTGATTCCCATAACCGTAGAAATTACCAACCTCAAGTAGTGGTCTAAACCACCATAACTCTTCCAAGATCCATCTACACATAACAGACCATAACACTCGAATGCTTACAAATAAATCAAATTATGGCGGTCGTCAAGCCTCGCACATAATGCCACAAATCGCGTGTATAACTTAATACACTGAAGGAACTGATCACTACCACCACCATGCTAATTCAACCGTTGCTAACTGGTACATCCATTCTGATATTTTCTCTATGAGTCCGAAGTTATTTTCTCCCATTCCTCCAATGCTACCCCGCAGGCCGAAGATAACAGAGAACACTCCAAGCCCCTTTTTCACAATCCGCTGCAAAAGTTCGATACTCAACCATACTGCGGACTCGAAATCCTTAGGCACCACACTTTAACCGTTGAATTCACTGGGGTCATTGTTGAGAGTCACCCACTCTAACTCGGTCCTAAATATAATCTACTCTAAGGCTCTTCGACCACCCGAACACCCTTTCAAGGAAACACCCGGCTGAATCACCTTTCTTGTAAATCACCTCTACACGAAGCGTAAATCCTGAGTCTTCCCAAGCCTGAACATAAATCGTTTAAGGCCGAATATAGCACATATTTTTCCAAATCCTTTGCTCAAATTACTGTTGATATTTTCTTTCTGTAGTTGTAATAACCCTCCAATATGCCAATAACCAGAAATCTCGCAAATAGACGACTATGTGATCCCATAGTAGGTGATGGGGGATCTCCCACTTAGCTTGAAGATACCATTGCATAATTAAGGAATCCACCAAGACTCCTTATCCCCCATTGACATGATCTTGCACAATCAACCCGCCAAATTGCCTCAAAATCTTCCTGTTAACCATTTTATTAACACTCTGAATCACTAGCCACGTTTACATGTCCGACCTCTTACTGGTTAGCCGGTAGAATTCTTCGTAGAAGCTTCGTCAACATCACGCGACCGCTAACCCGATCACAGGAAATAACCCACATATGGAAATTAAATGCCGACATCTTCCAATGTCGCTGTACTAGGTGCAATTACTACGAAATCAGTAACCCATCCTGAGCCTGTGCTCATTCATCGGCTGTACAAGTCCGTTCACTCCCCCATTGACATTTCAAAAATTATGAAAACATATTCCAAATCCAAAGTCATGTTGTACCCTTCTTCACGTCAAGCAACTTCTTCCTGTTGTATCCCATCTCCCGCCGAATAAAAGTCAATATTTCAAATTAAGCCCATAGATCTAGTCACTGTCCACCATGAATCCCAAATCACTCCATACTTTCCTCAAGCCGTGTAGCTATCCTATCACAGAACCCACATGCTACTCTGCCACTCTCCCACTTTGGTCAAACTAACTCCTTTAAGAAACTACTCGACTTATGCTTCTTACACCTAGCCATCTAGAAAATTTAACCACTGCATGACACCTCTCACATATCCTTCCTTATCCTTCGCTGCCCAGTTGTTGCTTTGATTTAAGAATCCATCTCTGTAGCACTCGAACTAATAGATCGCTACCCATTTTAAACCCCTTCGACGATCATGTTTCTCGGGCCATCAACACCAGGAACACCGACTCAATCCTGAACCACCACAGACCGCGATCTCGGATAGCCGCTTCCCTGGCACTAGTTCACAATACTCTGCCCCCAAAGGCCAATTGAAAAAGACCATAACACCGGCGAACTTAACACATTCAATCAAGGGCGACGACACCACACAACAGATGAAAATTCCACCACACTCGAATATTCCAAGTCTCGTTACTCCGTCAACCCAAACCTAAACATTCATAGTCAGATTGCCTTTCCTTCACCGGAAATAAATTACTGGATCTCTGAATCATGCACTAAGTAAACCTCCTTCCAAGTCATTCACTGCTTCGACGCGTAAACAAGCATCCTACCATTACACAAACACGGTGTGATAGCAATGCACGAATCGTCATAACAATCAATGTCAAAACTCAAAACCTTAGGTAATACTGATACTGAGCTACAATGACAGAACGACCTTCTGCAAGGCGACGACAATAGCCCAATCAAATACGCAGGGAGAAACATCCTGCACCACATCTGTAGTACCATTAAAATTTCTCGATTCCCAATTTATAACAAGTGTTTCACGTCGCATAAGACTGAATGGGAAGGGAATGAAGGCATAAGCCTCAAAGGAATCGAACCGCGGGATGAGGAATCAAGAACGGAAGTGCTCCTAACAGTCTTGTAGCCTCTCGAAGATAAGTACAGACGTCTCTGTACCGATCCGCAAGACTCTACTAGACTCGCTCATGACTCGTGAGACCTAAGTGAACCTAGTGCTATGATACCATGTTGTCACTACTCAAAATCCTTGAAAGGTCATGATGGTGCCGGACACTATTGTCAGGCAAGCCAACACCAATAATTAGTAAATTCTCATTTTAATATTTCTGAAATCATACATTTCCTTCAATTAAATAATAAATGATGAACTTCACATAGTAAATAATAATGTTTTTCACAAATTTCAATACTGAATAATCCCATAATCATCCCAGAATCCGGTGTTACAAGAGCATGAGCATTTACTAGGGAACAAAATAAAATACAATAACTGTCCAGAATACAAATTTGGATAGAAAAGAAAATACAAACACTCTAAAGGAGACTCTGTTGGTTGCGGATCATCTCACAAAGTGCATCTCACCTAAGTCCCTGTATCAACCACGCTGCTACACTCACAAGGCCATAGACATACATGTACATGTACAACAAAATGTACAGCATGTGTAGTATGAGTACGAAAACAATGCGTACCCAATAAGTATCCCGTCTAACTTCGCAGAAGTAGTGACGAGAGGCCGACTTCGACACTTACTAGTGGTCCAATAATATCAGGTACAGTAAAGAAGTGAATAAATATGAAATCGAGTAAATGTATGAAATAAACATGTATAAAATACGTGGTATAATTCCCCTCTTTACAATTTTACTCAAGATCTCAATTAGCAAGTTCCTTCCGTAACTGGAGCATATATATAGAGATAGTGGATCTCATCAAAGAGGTTGTCATAATTCAAATCAGGGAAAAACCTCAGATACGCTGGCCTCTTGCCAAATATTACGCACGATTCCATGAGGATAATATATATAGGAAATGCCGAGGCGTACGGCCCGATCAAACATAAAATTAAATTGTGTACTACCGAGAGTTGAACGGCGCGAACCATAGATGCATCTATTAACCTGCCAAGGTGAACGGCTCACTCCCATGAGATGGTACATAAACCCTGCCGAGGCGAACGGTCCGATCCCATAAGAGTCATAGGAAATACCCCGCTCGCAAATCATACGTGTAACGCGACCAAACATAAATTTAAGGAATCACCCCGCTCGCGGATCATACTTGAGACGCGGTCAAATATTAATTTAAGGAATCACCCCACTTGCGGATCATACTTTTGACACAGTCAAATATAAATTTAACGTTAAAAGCATATCTCTTTCTTGGGTTTTTTCAAAACAAGGGAAATTCAGCTTGTAGCTTTTTAGGGAAATTACCTCGCTCGCGAAACATTCATGCGACGCGGTTACACATAGATTTCTTCAGCTTTTATGATATTCCTCAATTCTTTTCGAAATTACGAAGTTCAAATGAAACCTTTTAAATCTTAAGCTCTTCAATTTCAACTTCTTTCAAAACATTTAATAAGTAGACAAAATCTCGCTCCCTCTCAAGCAAACAATAAACATAAATCAATAACAATATCAACAAGGCATGATGTGAGCCTAAACCTACCCGGACATAGTCATAGCTAGTAGCTCCGTACGAACTCTCATCACCCCGTGCGTGCGTATCCCCCACAAATAGAAGCACACAATAATTTAGTTCACCTATGGGGTTAATTCCCTCTTACAAGGTTAGAAATGAGACTTACCTCGCTATGTAGTTCCATAACTAGCTCCCAAGGCCTTCCGACAACTCAAACTAACGCCCGTCACTCCAAAACTAGTCACATAAGATGCAACCCAATCAAAATATGCTCTAATACTCAAAAGTAATCAATTTACAATAATTTCCAACTCTGCTCGAAGTCGATAAAAGCACCATCTGGCCCACATGCCCGGATTTCGAAAATTTTCGAAGATAACCATTACCCATAGCCTTACGAACTCAAATATATAATTTATTCTCCATTTCATGCCCGAATTCGCGGTCAAAATTCAAAAATATAAATTTCTAGGTTTTTCCTTCAAAATCCCAAATTTCAACAAATTTTCATGTATAAATCCATATACAACCCATGTATTTAACTCGTAATGTGCGGGAATTACTTACCTCATAATAGATGATGAAATCTCCTCTTCAAAAGCTCCAAATATCGCCCAACCAAAATGAAATATGGAGGAAATAGACCAAATCCCGTCTATAAAACTTCACTGCCCAGGTCCGCCCTTCTTCGCTATCGCAGAAAGACCATCGCGAAGGCCAAAGACACACTACCTCAAAATGTCCCCTTCGCGTTCGCGTCATCCTGGTCGCATTCGCGAAGGCCAGTTGCCCATACCCCTCGCGTTCGCGTAGGCCAAATGGCCTTAGGCCTATCTCCCCCTTACTTCTTCGCGTTCGCATTGCCATGGCCGCGTTCGCGAAGGCTTGCCCAGCTACTGCATCGCGTTCGCATCCACTACCTCACGTTCGCGAAGGCTTGCCCAGCTACTCTTAAGTTCTTCAATTGCAACTCATTTCAAAACATTTAATAAGCAGACTAAATCTCGCTCCCTCTCAAGGCAAACAATAAACATAAATCAATAAAAATATCAGCAAGGCATGATGTGATCCTAAACCTACCCGAACGTAGGCATAGCTAGCAGCTACGTACGGACTCTCGTCACTTCGTGCGTACGTAACCCCCACAAATAGAAGCACATAATAACTTAGTTCACCTATAGCTCCCAAGGCCTTCCGACAAATCAAACCGATGCTTGTCGCTCCAAAACTAGTCAAATAAGATGCAACCCAATCAAAATATGTCTAATACTAAAAGTAATCAATTTACAACAATTTCCAACTCCGCTCAAAAAGTCGATAAATGCGCCCTCGGGCCCACGTGCCCGGATTCCTCAACTTTCGAAGATAACCATTACACATAGCCTCACGAACTCAAATATATACTTTATTTCCAATTTCATGCCTGAATTCGTGGTCAAAATCCAAAAATATAAATTTCTAGGTTTTTCCTTCAAAATACCAAATTTTAACTAATTTTCATGTATAAATTCATATACAACCCATGTATTTAACTCACAACGTGCGGGAATTACTTACCCCATAATAGATGATGAAATCTCCTCTTCAAAAGCTCCAAAAATCACCCAACCAAAATGAAATATCGAGAAAAATGGCCAAATCTCGTCTATAAAACTTCACTACCCAGGTCCGCCCTTCTTCGCGATCGCGGAAAGACCATCACGATCGCGAAGGCCAAAGACACACTGCCTCCAAATTTCCTCTTCGCGTTCGCGTCATCTTGGTCGCGTTTGCGAAGGCCAGCTGCCCAGACCCCTCGTGTTCGCCTTTCCTTCTACGCGTTCGCGTAGGCCAAATGGCATTAGGCCTATCTCCCCCTTACTTCTTCGCGTTCGCATCGCCTTGGCCACGTTCGTGAAGGCTTGCCCAGCTACTGCCTCACGTTCGCGTCCACTGCCTCGCATTCGCGAAGTCCAAATCCTAGCAGCCTCAAAGTTCCTCTTCGCGAACGCGGGACTCCCTTCGCGCTCGCAAAGAAGGAAACCAGATACAGCAGCAGCAAATCATTTTGTTTTGGTCTGAAACCACCCCGAATCACACCTGAAGTCCCCAGGACCCCTCTAATCATAAAAACCAGTCCCACAACATAACACGGACCTGCTCGAGGCCTTTAATCACATCAAATAACATCAAAATCATGAATCACGCTCCAATTCGAGCTTAATGAACTTTAGAACTCCAAACTTATACATTCGATACCGGAGCCTATCAAATCACGTCTGATTGACCTCAAATTTTGCACACAAGTCAAATTCGACATTACAGACCTATTCCAACTTTCGGAATCGGAATCTGACCACGATATCAAAAAGTCCACTCCCAGTCAAACTTCTCAAAAACCTTCCAATCTCTAACTTCCGCCAAATGATCCCAAAATGACCTACGGACCTCCGAATCCAACTTCCGGACGCGCTCCCAATACCAGAGTCACTATACGGAGCTATTCCCAAACTCGGAATCCTAAATGGAAATCGATAGCATTGAAATGCACTCCAACCCAAATTTATGAAATCCTTCCAAAATGTCAACTTCCACAATAGGCGCCGAAACATTCCTGGGTCATCCAAAACTCAATCCAGACATACGTCCAAGTCCAAAATCATCATATAAACCTGTTGGAACCTTCAAATCTCGATTCCTAGGTCGTTTACTCAAAAATCACCCTTTAGTCAATTCCTCCAACTCGAAGCTTCCGAAATTAGAATTATCTTTCCAAATCAACTCCGAACTTCCCGAAATTAAATTCTGACCACGTGTATAAGTCATAATACCTTAAGTGAAGCTGCTCAAGGTCTCAAACCATTGAATGATGCACTAGAGCACAAAACAATCGGTCGGGTTGTTACAATGCTCGTTTGAGGTTAGGCCTTGTGCGAACTCACTTGAATCTTTATCCCATCATATAATTTTCAACTTGACTTAGCCTTAGGGCTCTTCTTAGACCATAAACGATTCTTAATGCACCTCATACATATATTATCATGATCAATTGATATCATTCAAATTATCAGTCTTGTTTATACCCGAATTAATATAATTAGCGCCCGCCAATCTTCTTAATGGTCTTAAAACACTTTGAAATTTTTTTGGGTGTTACATTCTCCCCCACTTAAGAACATTCGTCCTCGAATGTTTTACAAGTCATTATTAGGCATAGTATTATTGTCCTTTCACCTTAACTATCATCTTTAATCGTTCTGGACTTCATATAGATCTTAGATATTCTTCCACCATTTTAACTTCCTTAAGGCCCCAAAATTTGGCTAACTCCCAAATTTTTCAGAAATTTCGGCAGAGTGTCCTCTGCAATTGGGCCTAACCACCTGCCATAGAATCACCAAAACCAGTCCTAAAAATATATACATGAACCAACAATGCAATATAACATTAAGACAATGCCAACTGTGGCCTCACGAGCAGTATACTACCAAAAAGGAACACCTTTAACATCAGCTATACGGTTGATACATAATTCATAGAAAGTAACTTTTAGCATTTTTGTAGAACACAACTTTATAAATACATGACTATTCAAACAAACAAGGGTACTCTTCTTATTCATTTCTTCCTCGGCTTTCCAAGTGGCCTCTTTAACCTGCTGGTTTCGCCATAACACTTTCACGGAGGCAATTTCTTTATTTCTTAACTTTCGGACTTGCCGATCAATATTAGAAACTGGAATCTCTTCATAAGTCAATTTCTCATTAACCTCAATAGTCTCAACCAGAACAATGAGTGTCGGGTCTCCAATTACTTTCTTCAACATAGACACATGAAATACTGAATACATGGAGGACAATAATAGGGAACACCATATTCATAGTTTGGCCTATTTCCTTCAGATTTCATAAGGCCTAATTTCCCACATTAACACACTATGTTAATCTCAAGTAGCAATTTTGTGCCTACACACACATTATATGTATGCCCATAATCACATCTCTGGTCATAATAACTGTTCATAATTAATTACAGCATCCTCAATTAATCTTATATTAACCAAAATCTCATTTCAAATTTGTCACAACATTGATAGCACCACGTGAGGCATGAAGACCTCATAATTATTTACCCAAATTAACAAGTCACATTTAACGCCACTTGGGCACTCATCTCGTAGGCTAAAACTCAATATTTACAGCACGAATATGGCTAAATATTCACAGAAAATACATACAAAATTATCAAATAAGCCTAACAGGCATGACTCCCTATTAATACTATAGTACAAATTTAATTTCACAAAGGGAGAATTTAAACTCATAAATTTTTTACTACAAGGACCTCGTCCTTATATAACTTCCACCGCGGCTTGTAGCCCAGTTTAAATATTTCACATCATATAAAATGCAAGGATATCGTCCTCAACTCCGAATCACAAGTATTTTGCACATTGTGCCAACTGAGATTTTTTCATTCCCTTTCTTTGTTCTTTTTAATAAATTTCGTAAACGGTTTTCACAACATATAATGAACCCCCATACCAATAGGGAATATAATTCATAAAATTGAAATCAATTATTTTGAAATCACATCAAAACCCACTGTAGAGAGTAATAGAAAGTCACTTTTGAACTTATAGTCCTCAATAGTGTACAAAATAAAAATGATAGACACGGGATAGCATCATCGAATCTCCCAACATGGATAAACATGTAAGTGGGTCACAAAATTACGAAGCTCACCCATAAGCGGAGCATAATAGGAGGACTCGCCTCAATATTCAGAACCAAATCAAATTAAAAAAAATATCCTTTTATAACAAATCAAGATCATACCTGTAACGACACCATCTGGTGTAGTGGCCTCAGCCACACCATAGCAAATATATCAACGGGATGGGCCTCCCCCTCTAGGGCTCCCTCTACCAGCCTGTCCTCCACCTCTAACTGACTATGCATGTGGGGTAGTAACTGGAATAGAGCCTATAGCCTGAGTATTCTGTTGAAATCCTCCTCTCCCAAGTCTGGGACAATCTCTCATGATGTGCCTAATATCACCATACTGATAACAACCCCTCTGCGGGTTTGGCTGCTCATACTGAGTCTATGCCGGATAACTGGAATAACCATTATAGGAACCCCGTGCCGGTGGTGCATTAAAACAACTTACTGGAGCACCACGAGTATTCTGAAATTGTTTCCATGGCCCCGCTGATACTGAAGTGTAGAATTATTAAGGACGCGGGAATACTGCAAGTCCTATAATCATCCCATACAAATCTCAGCTCTTAATCATATACAAGTTTTGGATAACCTTTCAATACCACATATATACATCTCAGGCCAAAACTGATATAAAACATGACCCTGCAATCTGATTGTTGATAGTGGACTCCCCTCACTTGGCGCGAAGCCATAGGATACAGTCCGATGATGAACAATACTAACCTTCACCGCTCGTACGTCACCAGTCATAAGACACATCAAGCCATTTATTGGGCGCATGTCATCCTCGTGACAGACAAAATTGCTACCTCGAGTGCCTTGACTGCTAGTATGTACCTTTCACTAAATGGAAATCCCATACAAACTACATAATCTCTAATACCACCAACTATCTTCAAATCTACATCCACCTCGTGACCCTACCACGATTGTGATGATTAGGCAATTAATTAAACCTTCTTAAGATCATACTTATCAACCAGATGTTAGAACTTGTTGCACCTCCATGTGCACAACTGAATGATCTCTCAATACTTCCGCATCCTCGATCTGGACGACATGTTGTAGCAATGGTTGAGCAACTCTGGCTCCCTTATAACCCCTCTGTAGTATCACGAACCATTGACGCATAGTTGATACCGACTGCGCAATTTCATACACGAGTGGATGCAAAAGAACATAAGATATATGCTTCAAGCTGAATAAATACCGCACGATAAGGAATGAAAGAAGTGAAAAATTTTCCTACTAGCTCTGTAGCCTATAGAAGATCAGTACAAACGTCTCTGTACCGATCTGTAAGACTCTACTAAACTCGTTCGTGACTCATAGAACCTATGAACCTAGAGCTCTGATACCAACTTGTCACGACCCAAAATCCCACCATAAGCGTTGTGATGGCACTTAGTCTCTAAGACTAGGTAAGCCGATTACAAACTCAAAAGCAGAAACAAATATAACAACCTCCCAAGACTTGTAATACTGAGTCACAAACTCTAAAATGATCTCAAGGATCGAATATACAATACTGTTTGATTAAAACTTAACAGTACAATAAAATGGAAAACTCCAAGGGACTGCGACGACCAAGCAACTCTACCTTGAATCCTTGCGATCACACTTTAACTCTGTCCGAGTCCGATATCTCCAATACCTGGCTCTGCACAAAAATGTGTAGAAGTGTAGCATGAGTACACCACAGTCGGTACCCAGTAAGTATCAAGACTAACCCTAGTAGGGTAGTGACGAGGTATAGTCAAGACACTCACTAGTCAACTAACATGTGCAATATAGCAGTATACAATAGTATTGAAAAATAACTAGCAGTGATAGCAACAAAAATCAACCAGTGATATAAACAGTAAGGTAACAAGAATACCATAATTATTACTCAAACGAATAATGAACACAAGTACAACCAATTAAACAAGTCCTTCAAATATAAATCTTTCACATATAATTCTTTCAAATAAATACCTTCCGAATATATTTCTTTCAAATAAATATCTTTCGAAAATACTTCTTTCAAACAAATATCTTTCGAATATAATTCTTTCAAATAAATATCTTTCGAATATACTTCTTTCAAATAAAAGTCACTCTGTGACACCTCATTTCATATTTTCGTAACACGGGTCTCAACCCACTTTCATATTTCCACGGCACCCCGTGCCCATATTTCTATCAAATTCTCACAGACAACTCACGTGCCAATAATAAAAATCATCATATTTTTCCCGACACCTCATGCCCGCATTTCATATTACATTTGCACGGACAGTTCACATGCCAATAACATAATCATTGTATTTTCATGGCACCTCATGCCCACATTTTATATCACATCTGCACAGACAGTTCGTGTGCCAATATAACGACTCGGACGGTCGTTTCAAGAGTTATAGCCCCGTTTTTCCCATTTTTGCTTTTTTTTATGCTTCTCATATATATTATGATATATCGGATTTGTTGGTTCGGGTCCGGAGTGAATTGAGACATTTAGTCTCTTATTTAGAATCTTAAGTTGGAAAAGTCAAATGGATGTTGACTTATGTGTAAACGGTCTCGGGTTTGAATTCAGATGGTTCCATTAGCTTTGTTAGGTGATTTTGGACTTAGGAGTGTGTCAGGAATATTAATTGGAGATCCGTAGTGGAATTAGGCTTGAATTGGCTAAAGTTGGAAACTTGGCAATTTCGGTCGGCAGTGGAAAATTTGATATCGGGGTCGGAATGGATTTCCAGAAGTTGGAGTAGGTCGTGGTGTCATTTGTGACATGTGGGTAAAATTTGAGGTCATTCAGACGTGGTTTGATAGGTTTTGGTGTCGTTTACGGAATTTGGAAGTTTAGAAATTCTTAGACTTGAATCCAAGGGTAATTTGGTGTTTTGATATTGTTTTGAGTGATTCAAAGGCTCGACTAAGTTTGTATGTTGATATATGACTTTTTGGTATGTTTGGTATAGGTCCTGAGGGGCTCGGGGTGATTCCGGATGGCTAACAGGAGGTTTGGAATTTTGGAAATGCAGCTGAACTGTTGTTGCTGGTATTTTTCCGCACCTGCGGAAGGGGAGCCGCAGGTGCAAGGTCGCAGGTGCGCTTGGGAAGCCACATATACGGAGTTAGAGGACCTGGGCTGGAACTGTAGGTACGTAAGAGTTGTCGCATCTGTGAGCCCGCAGATGCGAGGCTGAGTCGCAGATGCGAAAGTGAGGAGATTGGCCTTTTCCGCAGAAGCGGAGGGAGATGGGCAGGTGCGCAACCGCAGGTGCGAGAGGTTGGCCACAGATGCGGAACCTGGAGTATTAAGTGAGTTTCGCACCTGCAGTGGGAATTTTGCATGTGAGGTGTCGCAGAAGCAAAAAAGGGACCGCAGGTGCGGTTTCGCTAGGCAGAAGGAATAAAAAAGGGGACTTCGTGATTTTTGCTCATTTCCACCATTTTCAAATCGGACCTTGGAGCTTTTGGAGAGATTGTTTGAAGGGGATTCAAGGGGATTCATTGAGGTAAGTTGCTTGAGCTCTAATACTCCTAGCTATGGTGTTTTTCCATTGTTTTCTCATCTAATTAATAGGATTTAGGAGTGAAAATAGGGCGTTAGGACTTGGGCTTTTGAAGAGTGTAATTTGAGGATTTGAGGGACCAAATGATGTCAGATTTTGATAAATTTAGTATGGGTAGACTCATGAGTGAATGGGCTTTCGGGTTTTGTGACTTTTCGGATTTCCAAACGTGGGCCCGGGGGCCGGGTTTGAGTGAATTTCGGGATTTGGCCCATAAATTGGTATTTTCCTTATGGGATTCATTCCTTTAGCTCATATTGATCGTATTTTATTGCTCGTGGCTAGATTCGGGTCATTTGGAGGCTGGTTCGAGAGGAAAGAGCAATTCGGAGTAGGAGTTCTACACTGTTGAGGTAAGTAACAGTTTTAAATCTGGTCTTGAGGGTATGGAACCCGGAGTTTGGTATAATGTGACTGTTTGGAGGTGGCACACATGCTAGGTGACGCGCATATGGGTGTACGCTATGGGGGATTGAGACTTGCTCCGTCCCGGGAGACTGTGAAGTTTAATAGCCTTTATTTATGTTTATATGTATTCCTGTCTACTAGAACTTGACTGCCTTTCATGTTAGAAATCATGCTTAGGCTATATTCCTGCTCATAGTAGTTATATTCAGTCATAGTGATTTTTGTACATGTTTACCTCAGTCTCTGCTATTTTCCCTGATGATATACTGTAACACTTTGATTTGGGCTGTTTTCCTTTCTTTATTGAGAGCTATGAGACTAGAGAGGTTCATGACTGAGTGAGGACGAGAGCCTGTTTGTGAGGTATTGTACCTTAGTACGTGAGTTGTCCGTGCAGATTCTGATGTGATATGGTGGCACGTGAGTTTTTTGTGTGGGCCTTGATATGATATTATAGCACGTGAGTTGTCCGTGCGGCACATGAGTTGTCCGTGCGGATTATATCGCTTGGGTTGTAGGAGCCCCTCATGAGTCTGAACACCCTCAGTGAGCGCATGTACCTATTGAGCGTGTGCATTGAGGGTTGAGAGTTGAATGTCGAGTTATTGAGGGTTTGAGTGACAGTGTCTGTGAGGTTTCTTCTATTTCACTTTGTTGCTGCATTTAGCTGATAATTGTCTAGCTGGAATTGGTAATTATGCAACTGATCTTTTGCTCATGTTTATTCTTAACTTTGAAAATTATCGACAGAAATGTTCTGTATAGCTCGTCTCTACTTCTCAATTCCTTATTTATTTCTGTTACTTGCTGAGTTGGTTGTACTCATACTACACCCTGTACTACATGTGCAGGTCCAGGTGTGTTTGAGCACGGAGATTGTTGAGTCCAGGCATGTTTAAGTTTCGAAGACTGCAAGGTAGCTGCCAGCGTCCGCAGGACCTTGTTACTCCTTCCACATTTCTTTCCATTTTGTACTGATATTTAGACATTGTCTGTAATAGCTTTAAATACTTAGACGCTCATGACTTGGTGACACCCCGATATTTAGGGCTCGTTTTTCTGCACTTTGTTCCAAATTTGAGTTTAACTTTGATTTTATGAAAAACTTTCTGATATGGAAAGCTTTACTTTACTTTTATATTTAGTTTGGAAGTATTTTTGGGAAGGTCGGCTTGCCTAGTACCGCCGATAGGCGCCATCACGACACGTTAGGTTTTGGGGTCGTGACAGCCAATAACATAATCTGCACGGCAATAGCTACAGGCTCACAATTTCAATATAGATCGGACTATTATCAAGTTTACTGAAACAACAAGACTAGTTCCACAAGATGTAAAAATAAACACAAGAAAAATCACAACATCACATGAAAATTACCAATGCAATAAACCCACACCATTACATAAAAATTACCAACACAATAACCCTGCATCATCACATATCATCCCTGATAATAGCCACCCTTATCTCTCCTATAGCCACCCTTATCGCTCCTATAATAACCTCACTTATCCCTCCGCCATGACAATATCAATAGCCACTTTTATCGCTCTTATAGCCACCCTTATCGCTCCTATAATAGCCTCAATTATCGCTCCGTTTAATAGTCTCCCTTATCGCTCCGCCCAGACAATATGCCAACACACATAACAACAGTGAAATGCCACCCTTATGCCCGCATAATGTCAATAATAGAATGCCACCCTTATACGCCGCATAACAGTAACCCAAATAACACAACAATTCACACAGAATATTATCACAACAGCACAACATCATCAACTTGTATTTATAAATTTCCCGTAGGCCACAACCTTTCCAAAGGTACAACAAAGACAATTAATTTCACAACAGGTAGTCCACATCTCCACACAATGTATATAAAATCTCAAAAATAACAAGGATGGGAAAATAACTCAGCATAGGACAATGCCTTCCTTAATCCAAATTTTAGATAAATATATAAACGCCTCAATTTAAACATATTTAATTAATTATTTACAGATGAAAAATCCATAATGTGATTATTTTCAAGAAATGTCAAATCAACAAACACACGAAATTCTCGTAAACATCAAAGTGGCAATTACACTAAATTTTCATATAAAATACAAACTCGACAAACAAGGAATGAGGCATGACAAATCAAGGATTTACTAAGTTCCAATAATTTTTTCAATTTAATACATAAGGGCGTCTACGAATTTTAACCGATATAATTTGCACATATAAATCAAGTACGTACCCGTCACCTTGCGTACATGATTTTCAATTACATAATTTCCACATAAGACTCGATGCCTAAGGGGTAATTTTCCCACTCAAGGTTAGGCAGGATACTTACCTCGATGAAACTAAACCGATACTTTAAATGATCTTCGCGAGTGAAGCCACCTCCGGACTGCTCAAATCTAAAATTCGCCCCTTGATGGTCCACCACACTAAACAAATTTTAATCTACAACAATGCAACACAATTGCACCAATATTAGCAAGATTTCTATACTTTAAGTTATTTAGACATTTTATCAAACATCTAATGTGCATATTTTTCTACAACCTCCTTCAATGGAATTTCTTCACCTAACAATCACCTTCCACATAAATGATTGATCTCACAATCGTCTTTGGGTCATCCACAAATTCCCTTAGCATATGCATGCCCAACAATTCACTCCTAACCCACAAATCTTATCAATTAATTTATTTTACAATTTCTACAATACCAACACACCTAGGTTGGGCACTTATTTCTTCCAATCACCATCCCATAAGTCCTAACACATATTTCGTACATAAATAATTACCATAAATTAGTTAGAGGTAGTAGACATACCTATTATAGACCAAATCTTGAAAGACACCTTTTGGGGTGTTCTTGAGATTTTGAAGAAATCATATGGAATCCAATCAAAACCTTGTTGTAACTAAAGATTGAGAAGTGAAATCATCATAAAAACACACTTAAAAACTCACCTTAGGTGTGTATTAGAAGCCTTGGCCGGATGGGTGATGGAGAGAAAACCCTAGTCTTGAAGAAATGACTTAGCCCCTCTCTCTACCCGTCCTTGGGTTTATTTAATGGGCTTCTACGTGTGCGACTGTGCACCTGGGCAAGTGGCCGTGCATATGGCCGTGCACCCAAGGCAGAAACTCTCAAATATGCATGGTAGCGCATCTGGGCGCGCATATGACACAGGTCCAGAAAAATGGCCATAACTTTCTTTATACATATCCAAGTGACGAACGGTTTGCTGCGTTGGAAACTAGACTCAAAAGACTTTAATTTGAAAGGTTATACACTACATAAATCTTCATATATTAAGAGTTATGCTCGTTTGTAGTTAGGTCTTGTGCGAACTCACTTGAAACTTTATCCCATCATATAATTTTCAACTTGACTTAGCCTTAGGGCTCTTCTTAGACCATAAACCATTGTTAATGCACCTCATACATATATTATCATGATAAATTGATATCATTCAAATTATCAGTCTTGTTCATACCCGAATTAATATAATTAGTACCCGCCAATCTTCTTAATGGTCTTAAAACACTTCGAAATTCGGGGTGTTACATATAAATACCAAAAATTAAAGAAAAACTAAGAATCACAATTGAAAAAAGAAGGATTAAAAAAGTAGAGCATGTTTCTATTTTTATCAATCTCTTTTGTAATACTTGAAAAAACCAAATAATTTGTGAAAAATATCTTAACTTCATTTCTAAATAAAACATTTAGTTCATAATCATGACATATTAATATCTTATCTATTTTTATTCTAAAAAAATGAAAACCTTATCTTCATAAATTAGAATTAAGTTAGAAAGTTATCTATTGATTTCGTTTACGGTAATTTCAAAAAGATTTTATATGTCATGTATTAGTAATACAACTAATTTAATTTAATTCATCATCATGTTCAGAAGATATATATATATATATTGAGTTTAGCTGCTACATATGTTAATAAAATAGTTTTTTTATCATTTAAACAATTATTTGCATTTATTTTAACCAAAGTTATTATTTTTCAAATATTTGTTCGTTATTTATATTTTTTTATTTTTTATTAATTGACGCAATGTCCACGTGCAACGCACGTACACACACAAATATATATATATATATATA